>JBAMAW010000061.1:0-138695 GCA_037043295.1 Amiota minor
TTCTTTATTTATTGTATAATAAATAGAAAACTTAATTCTAAAATACAACATTAAAGCTGAAGCAAATAAGGCCTTGAGCTAGATAAGATCTTAATCTTTTTTTTTCTTTGTTATTTTCAATATTTGCATATTTATTAGTAATATGAAATCTTTTATATTATTTTGACTGGCTTCTGTAAGTAGATGGTGAAGTGGAGGGATGAGAAGGGAGTTACACAGGGATTGGACTCGACTGCAATTGTCAGTGGGATGGCCCACACTTAGTGTACCTGAGTTGTAAAAATTGCAAGTTGGTACTGGTGTCTTGTTGAGAAGATGTTCTTGTGAAAACTTTGTGTATCCCAGTCTGAATCTGATATACAACACACATTGTTTCCTGTTGATAGTTGGCGGGATGCTGAGTGCTTGCCTTGTCGGGTTTACTTGTTTATAAAAGTGGGAGTATTCGTTCCATATTGCATTCAATTTCTCTGCTGTTGTGTTGTTTACCAGGTTCTTGATTTCATCTTTATTGGACGTGTTGTGGAGTAGAAATGGAGCTCGTGTTGCCGATTTCGCCGCAGCGTCAGCTTGTTCGTTACCTGTTATTCCTACATGGACTGGTATCTACATCAGCCGAATTTTATTGCGATGATTTATAATTAAGTCTCTTATAATGTTGATGATATTTTTAACGGCTAAGAGCGTTCACATCGAGTCAGTGCAATTTATAAATTTGGACTTTTTATTTATTGATGCAAATTCCACGGCAGTAAGTATTGCTGCTGCCTCTGCGGTGAAAATTGTGATGTAGATTGGTAATGTGGCTGATTTAATAGTATGGTTTCTTCGGAGATAACGCTGAAAGCTGTTATACGAGGTGTAACAATTAAGTAACGGGACTGAGTATACCACAGTCGTCTGTCTTTAGCTTTAAGAGTGGGGATGGATGGTGAGTGACCTTGATTCCTACTGCGCAGAATCCACTTGATCCCGCCTCTCTGTCTAGTCTAGTTTGCTTTTAAACCTAGTTTGAGTAAAGTGTTGTGTAATAGAAGTGCCGGAAAAATGATTAGTTTAAAAATCGAGCAGCGAATTAATTTAAAATTTCTCGTAAAATTAAAAAAACCTCCAAGTGAGTGTTTTCAATTGCTAAAAAATGTGTTTGGTGATGACTGCATGTCACGTACTAGAATTTTCGAATGGCACAAACGATTTTCTGAGGGCCGGGAAGAAGTTGATGATGAGGAACGGACTGGACGCCCTGTGACATCAAGAATTGCAGAAAACGTTCAAAAAATTAATGAATTTGTTCGGAAAGACAGGCGTTTGAGTCTTCGGATGATATCAGACATGTCGAATGTAGACAGAGAGACAGTGAGAAAAATTTTACATGTAGATCTGAAAATGACAAAAGTGTGTGCCAAAATGGTGCTGCATCAGGACAACGCGCCAGCGCACAATGCACTCTCTGTGAAGCAGTTCTTAGCGAAAAAATCAATTACCGTGCTCGAACACCCACCGTATTCACCAGATCTCGCTCCCTGCGACTTCTACCTGTTCCCCAAAATCAAAAGTTCGTTGAAGGGAACACGTTTTGAGTCGGTTGAAGAGGTAAAAGCAAAAACGGCAGACCTGCTAAGGAGTCTAACACTTAGTGACTTTCAGCGTTGCTTTAACCAGTGGAAAACTGCAGCGGTGTATAGATAGGGAAGGGGAGTATGTTGAAGGAGATTAATTGTTATTTGTAATAAGTTTTCAATAAAGTATGTTTTACAGACCAGTCCCGTTACTTAATTGTCACACCTCGTATGGTCTGACTTTGAGCCGTCCGTAAAGATAAATTCCCATCTGGCGAATTTCTCACGGATGCAATTGAAAGCTACTCTGTTTTCATTTGGAGCATTATTGAGTCAGCTTTAAGATACCATGGAGGGAGTTTGTATCCATATTTGAGGAGAGATGATTACATCCAATTCAGTTGCTTTGTCTATGATTAACTGTAGGCTTGATGATAATCTAGATTTCCTCTTACGTTTTTGATTGATTATGAATACTGTGTGCAGTCTGGATCCATGTGTGTGGTGAGTATGTTGATGGCACGACCAATTGACCAGTCCATTCGGATATCTAAGTTACGTAAGCCAGATTCAGTAAGATTTGATATTGGGGTAGTGCGGAACGCTCCGAGTGAGATTCTAGCAGCCGCATGGTATGGAGTGGATAGTTTTTTGGTATTTGTTTTGTTTGTTTTTCCTTCTATACAGAAGCCATAGTCAATTTTAAATAAAATAATTGCTTTGACAATATTGATTAGTGAGAGTGTGTTACTTTTAAGTTTGATACTACTTAGGCATTTGATTATGTTAATTCTATTATTAAGTGATTTTACAGGTAAATGTACATGCTTGTTCCATGAGTATTTGTTATCAAAAATTAAAACTACAATAATATATTGTGATACTTAGATTTACGTATTATTGTGTTATTAATAGTGATTTCAATGTTAGTACAGTTTGAACGTCGGTGAGTAAGGACGTGTTAATAAACTTGCGCTATCGATTCTTTTTGAAAAAATAAAAAAAAAATAAAAAAATAAATAAAACAAGCATTACACCAAAAACAAAAAATATACAATAACAACGAAAAGTGTAACGGTATTCTGAATCTGTGGCCAATTTGTGGCATGCATTATCCTCAATACAATATTGGATTAATAAGTGCAACAACAACAAGTGAACTTGTGCAGTGTCGCTGATGAGTGGAACTGACGCTCCTCAGTTAGAGCGTATGCTCTCCAACTGCGCGTTCTTCACCATCCGCTCGCAGTCATTAGAAGCAAGCTCCGCCCAGCAAACAAACAGCAACGCAAACAACAATGCAAAGAATAACGCAAACAACATCACAAGCAAGTTATAACACATACAATGAAACCTCATGGAGTTCGCAGTGTGCTTCACCTGTGATGCTCTGTACACTACCTCCCACAACAACATCAACAACCGCTACTACAACGGTTGCATCAATAGCAACAACATCAACTACCTGTTCAATTTCATCATTGGTCACTGCAACAACCTTGGCACCCACCTTTGATACAGTTCAGAGAGAAAAAGCAGCACACACATCCAGCACAAACGGTAAAGAAAAAACTTATAGTGCTAACTCTGTTCCTCTTATAGCAGCACGTCAAATTTCTTCAATAAGTCACCAAAGCCCTGTTGGCAGTCAAATAACGGAAACAGTTAGTTACAGGAATTGATCGCTATGTGCAGATTAAACGGAAACTCAGTCCGCATAAACCTAACTCTCGTAACAAATCTAAGAGATCGAATACCTCTTCTACCCCAACCAATGAGCCCAATGTTTTGAAAGGAAACAGATTTGACGTAGAAGAGGCCCCAACAGTCAAGCAAACCAAGCCTCCCCCAATTTACATTCGCGAGCGCAGTTCAAACAATCTTATATCATAGGTAGCGCAACTTATCGGCAACAAGAATTTTCACATTGTACCGCTAACCAAAGGCAAAGTACATGAAGCTAAACTGCAAATCTACACTGAGAATAATTACAAGATAGTTTCGAAATTCCTCAGTGATGGCAAAAAAAAATTACTACTAGTACCAACTTAAGAGTAGTAAAGGGCTGATAGTGGTTATAAAAGGAATAGAAGCTGGAGTTGACACTAAGGAAATTAAAAGTGGAAAAAGGGTTCCCAACTAGGGTTGCGATCAACATCTTGAACAGAAGCAAAATCCCCCTGCCAATGTTCAAGGTCGAGCTCTCTCATGTGAATAAACCAGAGAAAAGAAACAACATTCACCCAATATACAATTTACAATACTTGCTTCACCGCAGAATCACTGTAGAGGAACCTCACAGGCGCAAATACCCTGTGCAGTGTACAAACTGTCAGGAATTTGGCACACGAAATCGTATTGTACCCTACCTTCTGTCTGTGTATCATGTGGTGACCTTCACGAGTCTTCAAAATGCACTGTAAACAAAACAGACACAACATCAAAAAAATGTAGTAACTGCTGGAGTAATCACACTGCTAATTGAATTGATGAGGTGATAAAAGGTTTTCTTGATGGAGGTACCACATAATACATCTGGTCCTTCCATTTCAAAGCAGAGCAATATTCGCATACAACCGACATTTTGCCTATTGAAACGACAGGATCATTCTTGTATTCAATAGAACGATCGTAATTCATGGCAGAATATAATATAACCAATTGAATATAATAAATAAACGTTAAATTTCAAATTTGCATTTTTGCCATAACATTAGCTTTACTGCCTTTTTTATGGAGTGGGATTATGTAAGGCTGCTAGGTAAGACAGAGGAATTCAGATATAAGTCAAACAATTTACAGACTGAACCATACAAGGCATCTGCACACAGCTTTAGAACACAACTAGGTACATCATCTGGACCTGGTAAAAATGTTGATTTTGAAGTAATACAATGTTACGATCATTAACTGGCATATTAAATTGATTATTTTGATGAATGTGATATGGGTATGGACTATCTCAAACGTTAATGAAATTAGTGTAAGTGCTTTGAAAAAAGATTGGATAAATCTCCATCACTACAACATTCAACCCCATTTAATTTCATACAAGATGGGAATATATCCAACCTGTGCTTAGTATTAATAAAGTTATAAAACTTTTCAGGATCTCTTATAATATCCTCCTTGACATGTGTCATGTACTTCTAATAGAAGAAATTATTAAGGTATTGAAAGTTATAACAGCATAAAGGATGTTTGGAATAATCAGCGGAAAAACCGAACCTTTTAAATTTTTTAAATAATCTATTTTTTAAATTTTTTAATTTAATTAAGTCACTAGAAAACCAAGTTGGCCTAAGTCATCGGTATTATCAATACGCACCAGATCAGAAGAATAAGAAGCTCTAACAGATATCAGAACTCCGCCACCAACGCGATCCAATCGATCTCTTCTAAAAGTTAAGTAATTGTTGTTAAGCAATTCAGAATTTAGAACATCTGGACGAAGCCATGTTTCAACATATAAAATAATATCTGAATCAAAAGAGAAACTTTTGGTGAATAGTGTATTCAATTTAGAGTTTATACCTCTGACATTTTAAAAATGTATGATTAAACTGAGGTTTGATGGATCCAAAGGAAGGGCTGCTTGAAGGCGGCAAGAAATCAGTTTTTGTAGAAATTGTTGGAGGGGGTTTGGCAATGACACCGGTGTTTGTTCGCTTTTTAAAATTAAATTCATGCACAACACAGCTGGCCGGCCAAAAGTTAGGATCTAACAGTTCACTACTATATTCAGAGTGAACAGAAATTTTAAATGACGAAATTTTCCTTTAAAGGAAAATTTAAATTTAGTAATATGCACATTATTTATTGTTGACAGTTTAGATAAATAAGTAAGTAAGTGTCAAAGAAGTTTTCGATTTTGGTGAATGACGCCGTTTTCTCTTAGGCGATAAAACAAAGGATTTTATATCTTTGAAAGACTTATAAGCATTGAACTTACCATTCAAGCACCTGAAGCCTTTCGCCAGATCATTGTAAGCAGTACGCATTAACGTAATAGATTTACGAAAATCTATTTCATCGGACCGACCATTAGGACAATTAGGTCGATATTTTAGTCAATTATATCAGCTATTCTTCTAGGCGTAAATGATTTGTTACTACACTTTACAATACAACAATGTATATTAATAATAAAAATTACAAAAGCAATGATATTGAAAAAATTGAAAAATTGAATTGAGCTTTGGAACCATTATAATAACCGATTTCTTCCATTGCTTTGGAAAGTACCTAAATCGAAGGATAGCATTGAAAAGACACGAGAGAAAAACTATTGCTGCGTTTGGAAGTTCAGTTATCATTTTTGGCATGATTCTATCATCTTTTTCGCAGTTTCTTGTTGAACGCCTAAGCGCAGGGCACCTGCATACGACACCTTTGAAGTTAAAGGAATATTAGGTGGTGGACACATAACCGTCGCTGATTCTGTA
This sequence comes from Amiota minor, assembly GCA_037043295.1. Classification (NCBI taxonomy): domain Eukaryota; kingdom Metazoa; phylum Arthropoda; class Insecta; order Diptera; family Drosophilidae; genus Amiota; species Amiota minor. The sequence goes on from JBAMAW010000061.1 coordinate 6,005, forward strand.
CGGTTAGCCTCACGGCTAAAATGGGCGGTTGTAGAAGCGGTTACACTTTCGATGCTTTTCTACCAATTTGACAAAAAAAAAAAAAAAAAAAACAAAAATCGTGAAGAGAAAAAGATGTCTGCCTTTCGCCAACGGTCTGAATAAAGAACAAAGAAAAAGTGAATCCGATGACGACACAATTCAAAAACACACACACGCCATAACAATTTTAACTATAATATTAAAACAAAATACAACCAATTCAATAACTACTTATAAGTAATAAATAAAACGATTATTTAAAATTTGAATATTTTGCCATAACATCCGTTTCTTGAATTCATCATATTAAATGACCTACAATTTAAGACGCCCACAACAAGCCACGACACGATGGTCAATGAGGCCTTGAATAGGCTAAACACACAAAGTGATCTGCAGACCATAGCAGCCGTAGAAACAATTCCAAAAAGGCCCAAAATATATGATCTGCCAGAGTCTTGTGGTGCTCCTGAGAAGTGGTCATTGTTTTATGCAAATTATGAAGACACGACAAAAATATTTGGGTATACAGATCGTGAAAATCTGAAACGATTGCAAAAGTATCTCCAAGGTGCAGCGCGTGAGACTGTTTCTACAATGCTAATATACCCAAGTGACGTGTCAAATGCTATGGAAGAGCTTAAGTACAGGTTTGACCGTCCAGAATTACTCTTACGGGATCAGATGACAAAGTTACAGCAGCTATCAGGTCTATCATAATATTCCATCGATATAACACCGTTTTTAACTATCAAGGACTTCTCAGAGTGGCTGAACGCTGGGTCATCTGCTTGTTGCCGGCCAACGTAAAGAATGCGCCAGCAAAGCAAGCTATGGTGATGCATGTAAGTAGCGATCACATTTAGCAGATGGCTTTGTGTCCACAGTGTTCAGGTAACCACAAGCTAAACGTGTGTGAAGCATACAAACAAAGTAGTCTTGCCAACCGCTTGGATAAGGTCAAACTCAGTCAACTTAGTTTTGCTTGCTTGGCAAAAGGTCACCCCATCTCCAAATGTTAAAACAGGTGTGTCTGGGGTTAAGATGGTTGTCAGAGATTTCATCATTCCAGTTTACATGGCCAGCAGTCAACTAACGGTAGCCTCGGAACGATAGCAATGGTAGAAAAACGTGTTTTGAGTTGTCGGACGGAACGGCCAGGAGGACAACTTTTTAAGATTTTGCCAGTTGCATTAAGCGCCCCAAATGGTCAAATTGAAATACATGCAATTTTCGACATCGGGTCATCAATATCCATTATAGAGGATCGAGTAGCTGAAGAACTTGGACTCAAAGGTAACATGGAGCAATTGAAGCTGCAATGGTTTGGAGGACGTGTCACCACTGAAAAATGTAAACGGGTGAGTTTTGAAATTTCGTCAAGTAACAGGCAAGAATGGTACGCTATGAAGAACGTACAGTCGGTACGAAATCTTGGAATACCATGCCACTCTTGGAGTTCCTATCGAGGTAAACGATACAGGAAACCCAATTGCCCTGTAAAGTAGATTGTGGTGGCCTATGGTACAAGATTCTTCCAAATCACAGCCCATTGTATTGCACATTAAGTCACAAAAAGATGACACTAATCTACATCAGCTGGAAGATGAATATTTCAACACAGATAATTTGTGTACGAATTCCTCAGCCTTACCTGAATCAGAAGAGAATATACATTCCAAACATATTCTACAGATGTAGCATCAAATGTTTGTAGTGTGTTGCGTACTGATAAGTAGTGGACTGTATTTTGTGAGTAGAATATAAGGAAGTGAGTAAAGAAAACATGTATTGCGTTCCAGAGTATATTTTCGACTGACTCTTTACATTTTAAATACCAAGTTATACACCAATTACAATACTAATACATACATATGCGACGAACAATTAACGAATATATCATACATACTATTGATATATATATCATACTATTGTGACTGGAGAGGAAAAATGGATATACTACGATAACCCCAAGAAGAAAAATTACTATGCCAAGCCTGGTGAACCCGTTCCATCATCGTCTACATCGACGCCAAAGCACAACATCCACGGTTCAAAGGTCCAGGCAGGTTCTCAAAAGGAAACACGGTAAGCAGGACAAGAAAACAGGAAAAATAGCGTTGGAAAAAAAATTTTTTATTAAATTTAGACTTAAGTTGTAAAAAAATTAATAAAATGCAATATGAATTTAATATCTTTTTAATTTCAATTTTAAATTGAGGAGCTTCAAATTTCAGAATTGGACCCAATGAGCGGCGAATTTTACACAGGGAAGTCCTACGAAGGGGTCAATCGCCACCGCTCGGTTATCTTGGGACTAGCGCAGAACTAGTTCCTTTGGGACCGGTGCCGCTCATTTGCATGTAAAAGAGATAGGATTGGAACTGCTAGTAGTGCCAAAGGGAATAGCGCAGCGCCGCTACTGCCTCAGTAGTATGCTCGGTGGCAATGGTCCCCTTTTCAGTAGTTATTCCCTAGTCCCTTTTCTTATCCACTTGGGAGTAGTCACGAGGGAGACAGAAGCGAGCCAGTGATCGAGAGAACAATGGAGAGGCAACAATTTGTTAACTCTCTTTGAACTGGTGTCTGGTACTTTCATAGCAAACATGTGGAGTGCGAATTAATTTAAACTTGATTTTTATCAGTGTCATTATTGTGCAAGGTAAATGAAGAAAAATATTTTATAGAGTTATTAAATTTTTAATTTTTAAATTGCTTTTCTGAGTCGAAGGTCATAGCAGCCAGAGCTCCCCGCCTTGTAGTTGTGTTAAGTTTTTCCAATTTAAATAACTATAAGAACAAATCTATACTATTATTATATAAAATTGCTTATATGGGCATTGTATGTAATGCTTTTACGCCATTTATACCGAACCAATTTTAATATTTTTTGTTTTTTTAAATAATATTTTTGTCCCGATCGAATCGAGAGGCATACTTTTTGGATTTTTTAAATTAAAATATGTTTTATTTTACGATTCAGTTTTCACAAAGTTTCCCACACAAATTTGTATTTTCGTTATTCATGCTTTGCTTCTTCTTCTTGAATTTTGTGTTGTTTTTGTTATTTATTGGTCTCTTTGCTCTCTTTTTTGTGTACGCATAAGAATAAAGCCAAAGACCATTTCGCTCTCTCTCTCTCAATTTTGGTTTGTTGACGCTGTGACCGTTCTTATTGTAGAAACCAAATAAGGATCAATGAGACAATCGTCTAATACGGGTGAACACAAGAATATATATATTTGAAGATGTTTTACATCACGCGAGAGAGGTCAGTAATAAACATGACATTCATTTCAATAACAACATTTTTAATGATGGACTGACTCTTCTTGAAAATATTGTTTGTTTTTCCTATAGAGAACACTGTTTAAAAGATTTCGGTTTGCCAGAACCTATCCCCGAAAACACACATTTAAATAATAAAAGGAACCAAAATTAACAAGAGTACAACGGATTACTTTTCGGAAACCGGGAGAACCGCTCATTCTACATATAAGCTGCCGCTAAGTTTTTTACAAGAACAGACTTGCGCATATTCTATTAAAAAAAAAAAATAGTTAAACTGCTAATGTTCTTCAGAGAGCATCGCTTATAATATGGGACGAGTGTACAAATTCACACAAGTCTCATATTGATACTGTCAATAGAACACTCAAAGATTTAAGATCGGCGGTTATGGGTGGAGTGACTTTTATATTGACTGGAGATTTGAGACAGAATTTTCCTGTGGTTCCTAAAAGTGCACATGCCGATATTCTTAATGTGAGCTTAAGAAAGTCTGAAAATTGGCCATATATATAAAAACTAACAATATCTATAAATATGCGCGTGCATCTTTATGAACGCCATCATTCATATGACTTTGCCGAGTATATGTTAAAAATAGGCGATAGTTCCACCTCCATAACAAATGATGGCTGCATTACCATGTCAGATGTTGTAGAAATCTGCGTTAGAATAATTGAGGAACTTAATGGTAAGGTCTATCCAGATATTGAAAATTTGCAGCATAAAAACTCCAGTTGGCTTTGCGAGCGAACTATTGTCACTTCGACAAATACAGCCACAGACGAGAATAACGATGCAGTTACACATAAAGTCTCAGCAGAATCCAAAATATATAACATTTTGGATGCAGTGACAGATCGAGGTGACACTACTCAACAGAATTCCCTAATTCTCTTAACTCTCCGGGACTACCACCACATAAATTCTTCATAAATATTAAAATTGGTACACCCATTTTACTTCTACGTAACCTTAAACCGCCCAATTTATTCATTGGTACAAGACTACAAACTAAGCATTTCTTTCTAATATTATAGAGGCGACTATTTTAATAGTTCCAACAGCAGGCCAAACTACGATGATCCCCAGGATACCAATGATTTCAACCGAGTTCAGTGTTCAGTCAAAACATGTTTTGCGCTTACTATTAATAAATCCCAAGGGCAAACATTTCATGCCTTTGGTGAAGATCTCCGGAACGAAGTGTTTTCTCGTGGCCAGCTGTACGTTGCCCTGTCACGAATCACCACATCACAAAATCAAAATTTTCTTATTCTTGGCCATACAAATGAAACTCGAAATGTTGTTTTTACGGAAGAATGCAATGTTTTAGTCGACGATACATATGTACCATATATATAATATTTTTTTTTTTTTTGAGCTGGGGCGTAGCAACGCAGCTAGTAAATAAATAAATTGCTTTTCTATATGTATTTCATAATTTCTAACTGTCTAGCATCAACTACAAGCTGCAAACAAGGAAAAATCGGTGGTTGATTCCAACAGAAGTACCGTGCCTATATAGAAAATTTATAATTTCTAAATTTCTGTTCGAAAGAACAAAAAACCAAAAAGTTTTTCTATTAAGAATCAGAATTTTAATAGGGGTTTGATAGAACTACACCTTCTGTGAAAATTTCAACTCTTTAACTATTGCAGTTTATGAGATATGACCCGAGGACGAACGTACGGACAACGAAGTCTTTGCAATAGGTTTCTTTTTGGTCCGGAACCATAAAAATGAAAAATATGTAATATGAATTTATAATATTTTTAATTTCAATTTTAAATTGAGAAGCTTCTATTAAAAAAAGTACGTCTGCTCAGTTAGAGGTGTAAGCAAGAAGTAAGTTTAACTAGTAAATAGTGTATATACATAATGTGAAAAAGTAGGTAGTTGCCAGACTGAAAATTATATTATTGTACAACATTTGAAATTGCCTTAGTGAGCCCATCTGCGACCATGTCGTTTGTAGGTCAATATTTCAATTCAATAGCTCCATTCTTCAGTTGCTCTCGTATAAACTTCATTTTTATATCAACATGTTTGTTTCTGGGTGAGTAAGAGTTATTGTTTATGATATGTATGTCACTCTTATTGCCGCAGTATATTATAACTGGATTTGGAAGGCCCAAATGATGTTCTTCTTGTAGACGCATCAACCATGTAAATATATACTGTTTGTTAGCGTCGTGAGCACCACGAAATTGCGCAACCTTGTGCAACAAACACATAACCAGACGTTGACCATCTGTCATCCAAATCTCCAGCCCAGTCAGCATCGCAAAATCCAACAAGGTCATCATTTTTTGCAAAATATTTGATACCTTTGCAAACAGATCCTTTTAAGTACCGCATCACACGCTTTACAGCAACCAAATGTGCCTGCGCTGGATTTGAAGAAAAATGACTTAATAACCGCAAAGCTTGTATCGGGACGTGTATTCTGGGTAGCATAAAGCAAGCTATCTATTGCCTCCATATAAGGAACTTTTCGCATTTCTTTTATATCCTTATCAGCCGTTGGGCACATCTCAGAAGTAAGCTTCTGATTCATGTCGAGAGGTGTCGCCACTGGATTACTATCCTCCATACCGAATCGTTTCAGAAGTGCTGTAACATAACCAGACTGATTAATTGAGATGTTACCCGTTACCTTATCTCGCTGAATGTTGATTCCCAAAATGGATGTTACTTCGCCCATATCTTTCATGTCAAAGTTACTTGAAAGCTTGCGTTTGATTTCCAAGGCCATGGTTTTATCATTGGCAAAAATCAGTATGTCATCAACGTATATGCAACATACACCATAGTAGCTCCATGAACATGCCAATATACACACTGATCAACGTGACTACGATCGAGTCCAAAATCCATTAACAGTTGATTTAATTTTTGGTTCCAAATCCTGCTTGCTTGCTTTAACCCGTACAGCGATTTTTTTAACCGGCAAACTCTTCCAGACTGGTCGTTGAAACTTTCTGGTTGGATCATCTAAACATCTTCTTCTAATTCGCCATTCAGAAACACTGTTACGGTAACCAGTTGATAAATAAATAAATTGTATTCTGCAGCCATCGCAAACAGAAGTCGAATTGACGTATATCGAACTACAGTTGCGAATGTCTCAGTGTAGTCGATACCTTGCTTTTGAGAAAAACCCCTTTGCAACAAGTCTGGCCTTATGTCGTACAATTTTATGCCTATCATTACGTTTTGTTTTAAAAACCCATTTTGATTACTTCGCAACCTTTCTTTTAGGCAATTCAGTCAACTCCCAGGTTTTGTTCACCGTAATGTGCATTCATTTCCATCTTCATGGCGTTTTTCCAAGCTTCGGCTGAGTTAGAGTTCAGAGCCTCAGTAACAGTTGACGGGTCATCTCCGTTAGACATCATGTAGAACAAATGGCCTACATCTTTATTGTTAGCAATTCTTTCAGAACGTCGTACTTGGACCCCATCGCTTTCGTTGTAGTCAGCCATACTCTGTTCAGATGGTTTATCAGAGCTCGGTGGTTTTTCTATCACAGCTTTCACCGTCAGACTCTTTGACAGATAACGAATCTTCAGGATGTTGTTGTTTTTCTTCACAGCTATCATAATCGGACTCCTGAGCAGATAACGATTCTGAAGAATATTCCCCCACTGAATCGTTCATCGGGGGTTTTCGTAATCCAGAGGGTTACGCATAACATTTGGCTTTTCTGCATGAGTCGCTACTGTTACTTTCTATGAATTTAACGTCCTTGCTGATCAAAAACTTGTAATCAGCCTTACGAAATGCATTTGACGTCTCACAATATCCAACGAAGATCTGATTTGGCATCCAACTTTCATCGTTTCTGCTTCGGAACGTGAACCATTGCCGTACAACCAAATATGCGTAAATATATTAGATTTGGTTTTACCCCTGACCAAATCTCCTCAGGCGTTTTATGGTTGCCCCGGCAAGGCACTCTGTTTATCAAATATGCTGCTGTATTCGTTGCTGCAGCCCAAAATATGTTTGGCAGTTTGGAATCCAATAGGCATACAGTGTACACGTTCAATGTTGGTGCGATTCATCCGTTCTGCCACGCCATTCTACTCTGGAGTATACGGTGCAGTTCTCTGATGTATGATGCCATCTTCCTGCAAAATATGATCAAACTTTTTATTACAAAACTCAGTGCCATACATACCTCAAAATACGTATTCTGCGCCCGGTTTGATTTTCTACTAGTTTTTTAAAGAATTGAAATATGTTGACATCTGATTTTTCTTGAATAGGATAGGAATAGGCAAGTTTTTCGAGAATGATCATCAACAAAAACCAGCATGAAACGAGCACCACTGAAGGATTTCACCTTCAACGGTCCGAGAACATCTGCATGTATCAAATCCAATAAACCTTCAGCACGACTTCCACTTTGTCTACTCACAACTCGTGTTTGCTTCCCTTATAGAATACTCTTATTTTGACTGGTGTCTGTTATATTATATTTTACTCCAAATACAGTATTTTTGACTAATTGTAAATTCTCATCACAAATGTGACCCATTCGACAAAGCTACTTACTGCCGACAACGCTCGTAAGTTTTCTTTGCGTAATTCACAATTGAGTCTATACAAATCATCATTGTCAACATATCCAGTTGCAATTAATTTTCCTTTATCATAAATATCACAAACATCATTTTCAAATACAACCTGTTTCCCTTTCTTTGTCAATTGCCGCACAGATAACAAATTTGCAAACAAATTCGGCACATATTCCACTTCACGGATGTCACCTTTAATTACATTTTGTCTTGCTTTAAACAGAAGGTCGATATCGCCTTTACACTCAACAGTCATTTTCTCTTTGTGTGCTAAAATTACGCTCTTATTGTTTACCACACCTTCTCTCTTTAGCATTCACCCATCGTTCGTCATGTGTGTTGTAGCCCCAAAGTCAATGTACCAAACAATGTCCGATTTGCATGCTTGTAAGTAAGAGTTTGTAATGAGTAAATTATTCGAAAAGAGTGAGGTGCTCGATGCAGCTATTACGCTCATTTCACTCTTTTCTTCGTTCTTTCCTTTCTTTACATTTGACATACTCTTTTTATGTGCCCTTTACCACCACATGCATAGCAAATAACAGTTTTCTTCCAATCTTTCGGTTTTGCTTTGTACATTTTCGCTTGGTTTGTACCCTTGGAATATAACGCATTTGCAGCATTTATGTTATAATTGTCAAATTTGACATCTTGCAGCAACAAATTCTTAACCGAATCCACAGTCAATTTTGTTTTACAATTTTCAACAGACATGACCAATGCCTGTTATTCATTTGGTAGCCCGGCAAGCAACAAAGACGCCGTCACTTCATCGTCGATGTTTAGTCCAGCGTTGTTGAATTTAATGGAGGTCATTACCAATTCGTTGACATATTTCTGAAAAGTGGCAAACTGGTCCAGCTTAAGTTACCAGCTTTTTAAGCAATTCAATTTTCCGTGTTAATCCACTATCTGCAAAAACAGATTCCAATGCATCCCAAGCCTCCTTTGACGTTGTTGCTTTGGCGCTGTATGCCTAGTTAGTACTCTCAATCATCAGAGATATCCACATCTTTGTCAGAAACGCCACTGCTTACAACCTTCCAGCAACCTTTAATCACGATGTAAAACTTTGCTTGGCGCTTACATACATCATAGTTTCCGCGGCCACGCAACTTTATAAACTTTTCAATTTTACAGTTGACGACATGCTGATTTAAATACGCGTAATAGGCCCATAACCTATTAAAATACGTACGTCTGCTCAGTTAGAGGTGTAAGCAAGAAGTAAGTTTAATTAGTAAATAGTGTATACATAATGTGAAAAAGTAGGTAGTTGCCAGATTGAAAGTTATATTACAACAGCTTCAAATTTCAGAACTAGACCCAATGGGACTAGCGCTGCCCCGCTCCCAATGGGACTAGCGCAGAACTAGCAGCGCTAGTCCCAAGATAAGCGAGCGGTGTCGATTGACCCCTTCGTACGACTTCTTTGTGTAAAACTCGCCGCTCATTTGCATGTAAAAGATAGAGGAATGGAACTGCTGGTAGTTATACTACTGGGAGGTCAAAAAATGTTGAATCTGTAGATAGGAACATGTGAATGGGAACAACATTCATATCAAAGAAACGAAATTCCACATTCATTCTCATTCACTTTAAATGGGTTCGGCAAAAGGAACATTCTTTTAAAAGTGAATGATTCAAAAGGCATTTTGGAGGCATTCATGCAAAAGTCTAATACACTTATAAATTAAAAGATTTAACTAACTTAATGTAACTTAAATAAGGGTTATTATATTGAAATAATAATTAATAATGTAATAAGTAGTGAATTTATGTCATCCAGGATGCATTCCTAACCAAAGGAACTTCGTAGAGAAAGTTTTCATTGACTCAAGATGATTCTACCATTCTGAGAACTTTTGTCGTTGAACTGTTTTTAAAACCAGAAGCTTACTATTCGTTGCTGTTACCCTCATGAGTCGTTTTTACTCTCTGGAGGTCTGGGCGATTCCCCTGGGGATTGAGACTCGTCTATTGTTGAGTTTGGTACTGAGGGCCTTGAGTCCTCAAGTTTTCCTAATGGTACTGTTAAGCCTAAATCCTCGTGGACCGTTTCCTCAACATAAAGAAGTGTCAACTTATTTCCAAGCCGTCTGTTTGATTTTACCAGTACCATTTCCCCTACTGCAAACGTCCTGTCCTGCCTGTTCTCTTTATGGAACGCCAGCTCTTTTTCCTGTGCGGACTTGAGCCGCTTTGCTATTTGGCTACCTTAAATCGCTGAGCGGAAAGTATCAATGGGCTTCACCCCCGTCACGTTGTGAATCGACCTATTATACTCGATTGTAGCTAACAAAATCAAACATCATCCAACCTCTTTTCAAGCTTAAGACATCTTGATATCTCGATCAATGTGCTATGAAAACGTTCCACCTGTCCGTTGGACGTACTGTGTGGTGGGGGAGCATTCATAACTTCAATGTTAAAGTGTCTTTTCAAAATGTCCCTAATGCTATTGGAGTTGAGAGACTTTTCATTGTCACAGAAAATTATCTTTGTTCCTGGAAACAAGTTGAGCAGTTGAAGTAATTGAGGTTTCACATGTTGGGAAAAGTTCAACCAATCTACGTTGAAACTGTGCTAATGTTGGCAAATTGCAATAAATTGCATTGACAACATCGACGTTAACTGCTTCCTCTAGGAGTTTCATTAAATCCTCATTAATATGGAATGAGATTAAATGTTTTACCTTTTTCCCAAGACAATGGAGCTCCTTTTCCGATTTGCTACCACTTTTCTAATACAATTTGATTTCGGAAGCAGTTTACTGCTTTGTGGGTTGTTTCAATTTATTAATTACCGATTCTTCGCTTTGACCCGTTTCTATGTTCGCATTATCCAAGGTATTTACGTGTTGTCTGGAAAGTGCATCAGCGACTAAGTTCTCTTTTCCGGGTTTATAGATGAGCCTTGCAATACACTCATCGATGAATGCTTTCCATCTTTTAATTTTTGCGTTTGAATTCCTATCGGAAACCGCAAAGGTTAATGGTTGGTGATCGGTAAATACATCTATTCTGGGGACGCCATATAAGTAGTTTCTGAGTGTCTTCAGTGCCCAAACAATGGCCAGCAGCTCCCTTTCGTTGATTGCAAAATCTTCCTCGCCACCGGACAAAGTACGAGAAATCATAGTGATGGGCTTGCCTTCCTGGGACAAAACGGCACCGATCGCCTGTGAAGATGCATCTGTAGTTAACTCAAACTTTTTCTTGAAATCTGGATAAGTAAGTGTAACGTCTTCTGAGACTAATATTTGTTTCAGTTTATTAAAAGCCAGTACTTGTTGATTTGTTAACTCTATCTATATCTTCTGCGACTGTGCGGCAGTAGCTCGACCATGTTCTCACCTGAGGATGCTTGACAGTGGCTTTGCTATCTTGGCGAAATCCTTAATAAAATATCTGTAGTATCCGGCCAAGCCCAGGAATGATCTTAATCCTCTAAGATTTATTCCTCCTGGAGAGACTACGAAACTCAAATATTCCACTACCGACCTAAAGAATTTCGACTTCTCTACAGATACCTTCATATTGGCCGCTAAGAGACTCTTTAAAATCGCCTCTATATGTTGGAGATGCTCATAAGACGTCTTGGAGAATATTAATACGTCATCGATATAGACGAAGCAAAATTTCCTTATGTGTTCCCTAAGAACATCATCAATTGCTCTCTGGAAGATGCCAGGAGCGTTCTTCAACCTGAAAGGTAACCGGCAGAACTCGTATTTACCTCCACAAACAGAGAAAGCCGTTTTCTCTCGGTCAAATTTAGGGTTGTAAAGAAATTAGAATTCCCCAACTTCGACAGTATAACTCCCATATTTGGGAGAGGGTATGAGTCCTCAATGCTCTTTTCATTCAATTTCCTGAAATATATAACGATCCTGCTTTTCTTAGCCCCATTCTCATCGACGCCCTTTTTGTCAACCACCCTGAAAGGATTATTGTAAGGTGACCGTGAAGGTCGGATAATGCCATTAGCCAGTAAGTCTTCCACCTCTGTCCTAACAAAATCCGCCACTGCTAATGGGTACAGATAGAATTTGGCATAAGCTGGCGCTCCAGAGACTTTACTACATCAAGCGACTCGTCACATGACTTACTACCTGGCAAGATTCTTACCTTTTCATACTTTACCACAGGCGAACTAACTGTCAGACTGGCCACCGTTGTTCTAATCTTTTCTAATTCCTTTTCAATTTCTGTCCTTTGCTGTAGTAAGGCAGCAGTTACCGCAGCATGCACGACCCGAGACATCGAATCGCTCATGTCCGTGTCCTGCTTACTGTCTTGTACCCTATAGTTCTCAGTCTTTGGTACTAGATCACCTGTATCTAAAACTACTGATTCAGGATTTGGATTACTCATTAGCTCTCTACGAAATTATGTTATGTGGCCACAATATTCAATTCAATAATATAAGTGGATAACGCAGTATCAATTATATGGGTTATATAAATAAATAATAATATTAATATAATATAATATTTTATATCTTAACAACAGAAATCAAATACATATATCAAGTCAATAATAACAATAACTTATATCCTTCTACAAAAACCAATAATGTCTTATTTACCAATAAATCTATAGCAACAATAATATAATATGGTACTTTATACCTTAACTACAAAAATATTGATTTTTTATAAAAATTATTTTTTAATTATCTGAGTATTACTTTATGAATTTGAAAACAAATCATACGCTTTGTCCACCGTTGTAAACAAGACACAAGATTACTGTTGCCGGTTATGTTCCCTCACAAGGCTATCGTCCGTTGTTGATATTTTTTTCTTTTAACTTTATGAAGACTTTTACTAACAAAATTTAATTATATGTTTAAATTTTGCTGTTGATTATTTGGTTGAGTTTGCGGAAATATATTTCATTTTGTTTATTAGATTTTATAATGTTTTTTATTTGACTTTCTTTGGTTAATATTCTGCTGTTGATTATTGAATTGAATTCGCGAAGATGCATTTCATTTAATTTAATACATAGATTTAATGTTGCTTTGTTTATTTTTATTCCTTCATTTTTAACTTCACTTGAACTATGTATTTGCTTTGTATTTGCACTCTTTAGTTGCTTTCAAAATTTGTTCTCTATTGCGTTGTATTATTTTACTTTAATAAACTGTCTTTGAACTTCTTTTATGTTTATCTTCTTCGGTATTTCGTTCGAAATCTTTTGTGTTTTAACTTCACATGAATTTTCTTTTTTCTCTTAATAGATTGCTTCAATAATTTGCTATCACCTCTATTAATTTTGTTTCCTCTGTTCGTTTCTTTCTCAATTATTCGATTCTTTGTTTCTTCTTTATTCATATCTTCGATCACTGGAACAGATTTTTTTACATTTTGCTTTATTTGAATTTCCCTTATTTATAGGTTTTACAGATTCCTTTTAACAGGTCGTTTTTGCATTGTTCTAGTTGCAGTTGTTGCTATTTGTGTTACAGTTTGTTGAGTTAAAGCTATTAAGAATTTTGTATTTTAATGATAAGCGGACAACAGCAACAATTTCACTTGACAAACTTTTTCTAATCCTTTTCCTTTATTATATTATTACATACAATACAATACAATACAATTTTTTTGAATTTGTTTTTCTCTTTGCCGTTGCCGTTGTTGCTACTTGTGCTACAATTTTGACAACAGCAACAATTTAACTTCTAATTCCTCTTTTTTTTATTATATTATTTTTACAGGTTATTTCATACGTGTTGTTTTTTTTTTTCAAATTATTTCTAATTCTTCTTTCCTTAGTATTTCTACAAGTTCTTACGTGTTTTTTTTTTTTTAAATTTTGTCAAATTTGATTTTTTTTATTTTAAAATAGGTGTTTCTTCTTTTTCCTTTTACTATGTTGTTACAGGTTTTTGTGTTTGTGTGTTCTTTTAATTACGATGTTGTCTTAATAGTTGTTTTTTTATTCACCATGTTGTCTGAATTTATGGTTTGTTTAATTTTTTTAATAGATGTGTTTTTTATTACTGCGCTTGAGTTTTGAGCAGTTTTTATTCTGGGATAGAGTCTTCCTGATGCCCCAGGTTGGGCGCCAATTAAAAGATTTGATTTCAAGTTTCTTTATCCTCAATGCGACTTAACTCCACGGGACGATAACTCAAAAAACATGTACAGGTATTTCTGCTATTCAGAAGAACCCAATGCCGTTTCTAAGCAAGCAAAACGTAATCGTGATTGGTCAGTTTTAACCGTTCCTAACTGATCAGACATCAAAGTCGAATCAAGGTCGACTCTTACGCTATTCCTTGCTTCTTTGAACGGTAAAACTGATCACGCGATAACTGGTATAGCCGATTAGCCATATTCAAACAAGTATTTCTTTACTGGATGTTTTTGATGAGTGCCAGATTACTCACATATTTTCTCATGCCTTACATAATCCACATGTCCACATGTTGTGGTAATGTTTCGGCAATGGTATTAAAAACTTTTCCATCTATCATAGTCATGTGGAATTGAAGATGATCTCGGAACGTGGTCGAACTCGTTGGTTTCAAATTTGTTATTTGAGTTCGAATACTTTGTACCTCTGCATTAACAATTTCTGATGTTTCCTTTTGACAGCTTATTTTAATTGGTCAGCAGTAGTGAGTTAAAGAAGGCCGTGGAGTTTTGCAATCCCAATTCCACTTACGATGGCACAATACAAACCATACATGCATGCTTTTCGCTCATATTATTACCGTGATCACTATATCTTTGCTGATAATTGCTACAATTACATCCCCATTTGTGTACTTTTTTTTTGTTTTTGCTGTTTATTTTAGATTGCAACTAGTTTTAAAAGGAATCTAAACTTACGGACAATTTTAATTGGGCTTCACTATTTATATGAACACTTAGCCTTTCCAAATGAGACCTCTCATGTTTCCCAATGGTAATTGCAACTGATTACGTTCAATATTGCTGCTACGGACATACCAGGGTGCATTCACAATACATCTCTGCACCTTGTTCTGGAACCTTTGTATTGACATTATGTTTCTGGAACACGAGCAGCCCCATAACTGGATACCATAAGTATTGCTTGAGAAAGGTGTGCTGATTTTTGTTTTGTTATGTTCGTTATAGGACAACTAGAAGAAGAAAACTTTTGGAAAATCCACCGGAAAAGTGGGAAATTTCGACTTTTTGTATTATTATTATTTAAAAAAATTGAATATGAATATGAAACAGATTTACGTGAATACGTTTAATCCATGGATCACATCTGTAGCATGAATTTCCAGATTACTCTTGATGCACATTCTTGTGTAGTAGTTGAAAACGTCAACAAATCAAATCGTGGCATCAGTAGACTGACGACTAAAGTCGGTTTTAAGATGCTAATCGCGGTAACATGAGCGCGCAGAAAGCCATGTAGCATTTGCTGCGTCAGCAGATGTGTTGGGCTTCTTATAAAACTGTCGCAATTCCAACAGTCTGGCCTCAAGAGAGATACAAAGCTCGTAATCGCAAACGGATAATGGATGTAGAAAGATTGACAAAATAAATATGACTCAAATTTGGTACCTGCGGATATATATCCAAGGGGACGTTGATTGACATTTATCAATGCATATGCTTGGCAACGTGTTCTTAAGTCTTCTCAGATAGGTGAGCACGTAAAACACTGGTACTTCATTGTATTGGTAAAAACTATAAAAAGAGAAAACGCGTTTCGTGGACATTAATCAGAAACTTATTGTGTGCAAATTTTTAGTTGGATAGTACATAAAACACAAATGGTTTTCTAATAAGAACCTGAATTTTAATAGGTTATATGGGAGATACCCCTTAGTGATCCGGTTGGGCTGGTTCCGACAAATGTACTGAGCCTAGTAAAAAGAAGTGTATCTTTGCCCATGCTTAAGTTGATATACTCTTCACCCACCCCCAACGTTTTACCTACACGCTGTGATAGAGCATTCAAAAATATTTGATTATTGATTTTAATTTTGTTTAGGGTATAGTCGGTACACATACAGCATTTCAACATTGAGACCGAAATATTGTAGTTGTAACGGCTGTTGAACACTTGTTAGACTCTATACTGTTCAAATTTTACAATTCAGTTTCTCTAGGATCTTGAACGTTGTATAGAAACGTATAGAATCTAATTTTTTTTTTCCACAGGATAGAAACCAAACAAGTTATTCTAAAGAGAACCTGAAGTTTATTGTGTTGTTTATTTTTTGTTTCCTAGTGGTCCGGTTCGTCTGGTTCCGACAAATGTACTGCTCCTATTCTGGAAACTTATAGTGTCAAAATTTCAGTTCGATAGGAAAAAAAAAACAAAGGTTTTCGGCTCTTTCAAAGATTTATTTTTATTTTGTCCGTTTCTGTATACAAATTTCAGCACTATTTTTTTAAATTCTATTTCGCCTCAATTATCCTATAGCAAAAATATATTCTTCTTAGTCACGTCTCATTCTAGTGAGTTTAGACTTTGGGTTTTCATTGAAAATCTATATGATAATGGACGATATTCGCTTCATATTAGAAATTTTTTGCCATAGTTGATCAGTAATATTTTATTGGCCAAGTTATTGCAACTAATTCTTCTTCTATAGTTGCTTTATTGTTTTCTCCGTTTGTAAAGGATCTTGAAGTATAAGTAATTGGTATTTGCAAACTGTCACATTCTTGACCTAGTACCGCACAACAAGCACAATAACTTGAGTCTGTAGTTGTAAAAAATCTTTTTCATAGTCGGGATATTGTAGAAATTGAGGGCTTAGAAATGCATTTTAGGTAATTAAATGCATATTCACATTCTCTGGAGCATTCAAATTTATCAATCTTTTTACATAGACTGTTTAAAATGTGTGCGTCTTCCCCAAAATTAGGAACAAAATGTCAATAATAATTGCAGAATGCAACAAAGTGTTTGGTTGCATCAGCATTTGTGGTGGTTGGGTATTTTAATAAAACTTTGAATTTACTATCCAGCATTATACACCGAAATTTTTTTAATATTTTTTTTTACACGATTTTGAAATAACACGGTTTACAATTTGGACGAATACATTTTTTTTAGACACAAATTTTTTGATGTTGCACGAATTCAAAGAAAAAAAATTTTAGCGCTGTTTTTTCCAGTGTTTTAAAGCAACGTCGTGAATGTATGTATACGAAAAAAATACAATTAGGGGAATGCCCGAATAATGATATATGCGCATTTTCTTTATCTCAAATTGAATTTCGTGTTGAAATGCTCAGTTCGGAGGCACCTTCATTTATATTGCTCATTATTATTTATTACAAATAAATGTAAAATTGTGTTAAATATTTGGTTTGATAAGCAATATTAATAAAAATTCATTGTTATAAAACCCGATAAAAAAAATGTCTAAAGAAAATACTCCAAAACGACAAACAATTTTTCTAGAGACTCAAATACAAATTTTTGACTGCTTACAGAGAGGTGAAGGTCCCACATCTGTTGGCAAAGCGTTTGGATTAAACGAAGCGACTATAAGAACAATCAGAAAAAAATGAGGATTCCATTCGACAATCGATAATTTCTGGATCTAAGCTCAGTTCCAAAGTATCTTCATATAGTCGAAATCCTATCTTGGAGAAAACGGATAAACATATGGTCTTCTGGATAGAAGATTTACTAAAAAAAGAATGCCTATCGATGGGAAAATTATAAAAGAGAATGAACAGCCGACTTCAGGAATTGGAGCCATCAACAAGCCTTCAGGGCAGGAAGAAACTGGTATTTAGTGAAAGTGATAGATGGCTGACAGGTTTTCTTAAAAGGCACGCATTTCATAATGTAAAAATAAAAGGAGAAGTTGCTTCAGCAGGCAAAAATGCTGCAAAAAGCTTTCCGGATGAACTAACAAAAATAATTGAACAGGGCGGTTATAATCCAGATCAAATATTTAATGCCGATGAAACGGGATTATTTTGGAAGAAAATGGCTACAAGAACTTATATAGCAAAGTCTGAAAAATCAGCTACTGGTTTTAAAGCAGACAAAGATCGGGTGACATTCTTTTTTTGTACTAACGTGTCTGGTGATAAAATTTTCAAGCCTCTGTTAATCAATAAATCTCTTATACCGCGAGCTTTAAAAGGTAGGAACATTAAATAACTTCAGGTTCATTTGATGGCAAATAAAATGGATGACGGCTGAGCTATTTACAAACTGCTTCAAAAATTGCTTTGTTTCTGAAATCCAGAAATATATGGAACAAAAAGGTTTGGAATTCAAAATACTTTGCTCGTTGATAATGCTTCCAGCCACCCAGTGCTGATCATCCAAATATTAAACTGATGTTTTTGCCGCCTAATACCAACTCGCTGATTCAGCCACTCGATCAGGGTATTATAACAGTATTTGAAATGTACTACATAAAGCAAGCGTTTAAATACATTTTAGATTCAGTGGAAGACAAAATTTAACGGTTGTGGAAGCATGGAATAACTTTACGACTCTGGATTGTATTACACATGATTCTTTTGCCATCAACCAATTGCGCCAATCCACCTTGAATGTTTGTTGGAAAAAATTTTGGCCGGCATGCGTCAAAAGTGGAAGCTGCACAAAAATCAGATGTTTGTTCTGAAATTATAGCTGTATCACAGACAATAGGTGGCGAAGGTTTCAACAGCATTGAAACGACTGACATCGATGAATTGGTGCAAGAAAAACCCTTTGGTTTAGGAATAAATTGTCGTAATTGATGTCATGAGAGTTGATAATAACATAAAAGGCGATAATGACGAAGTAGAAGATGAAGTTAAGTTATTAACAGCTGATTTAATTAGCGAAGGCTCGAAATTTCCTACAAACAACACTTTCTTACTTATGATCATGACATGGAGCTTGCATTAAAAATTCAACGAAATCTTCAGTTTGTGTAGCTGTGTATCAAGAATTATATAAGGAACTTAAAAAACCAAACAAAAAAAAAAAAAAACAGCTGCTACTAACAAACTTATATCTCCAAATGTACTATATGTCCCATGTATATATATTTTAAAATTTTTTTTGCACGTTTTTCTAAGGAACGTATCCATCATGTAAAATAAGAGTTGGGTGTACCTTCGTCTGTGCAGTTGTGACCATGGTAAGTCATTTCGTGACTGAAAAATGACCATTTGTCTGTATTAACTTTTAGAATGTATTATCGGCATATCTCAAAAACACCAGGTTATCTAAAGAGAAATATTTTCCTCTACCTAGTTGGCAGATTCTGAGCAACGGAAATTTATCTGCTACTAATTTTTTAATAATTCCCCGATAACCTACTACTAATCTGCAACGTGTTTCACTTCAATGATTTCATGGGTAAAATAAGGACATTATATTTTGAAACGGAAGGTTCTACAATATCGTCCTTGATTAGTTTATCCACTTGCTTCTGTTTTCAATCGTAATTTTTGCTGGTAGAAATTGTTGACAGTTATTGGTTCTGTCTCCACAGCGTACACATCAATATCTATCTATTATATAAAAAAGTTTTTCAGTGATGATGATGTCCATAAAATATAAAGTAAGGACATGACGGGGGTTGGTGAGCGAAGCGTTCAACTTTATCAACCACACGCACACGATGATCAACTGCCGATTTCTGCGATCCACTGACGACTGTGTTGATTAACTGACGACTTTCTACCTACTCGGTTCTCTCTCTGCTTCTCATTACTGCTTGCCGTTGCACTCAGTCGGTGTAAGAGCTGGCAGGGTATCAGATTTGAATGCACATTAGGTACCAACAGGATTCAAAACATTGTATTCGATGAAGCATTACATTAGAAACTACTTAACACTAAAGATTTTTTACTTTCTCTTACACAAACGTTAAATATAAATGTAAATGCTCATGAGAGAGACCGCTTGCGGTCGAACGGAGGGGCAGGGGTTGGTGAGCGAAGCGAGGAGAGGGCTGACCACCTAGTATTTTTACATAACACTATTAGTTTGTTTTTTACAAAGTTTGGAAAATTATGTGAAAGTTTATTAAGCTTTGCTTCTGCAATTTCATTTCTTTGTGACATTGCTATGCAATTGTCGTTTACACTTTCTTTGGTGAATTTGAGGTCAAGAATAGAGATATTTTCGTTACTGGTATTAATTATAAGCACGTGTGCGCATGAACTTATTGCAATAATGTTTGCAATGAAAATTCCTTCTTGTAGTTTTTGATGAGGTATTAATAATTTATTTTCAGTTCAATTGATTAATATTTGTCTGATTTCCTCAGATGTAGATGGCAGGGTTATTGAATTTATCCGTAGGGAATTACTCATACGGAATGCAAATGTTTTTGTTGGAGTATCATTTGGTGTAAGTACGAACCAATCTTGGCCTTTTCGGTAGTCGAGAATGCAATTGTATTTTTTGAAAAAGTTTAGACCAAGGATCCCATTGGAATGTTATCTTTTACAACATGGAAGTCATGTTTGATAAGATAATTTCTTACCTTTAGTTCTGCTTGTATCACTCCTATTGTCTATATAGTACCTTTACCTATGCCGTTAAAAACTTTTGTTTATTTGTGAACTAATTTTGAAATTTTTTGTTTAACCCTTTTTTATTATTGATATATCCGCAACTGTGTCAATCAGGAATGAAGTAATTTTTTCGTTGAACGTAGACTCAGATGAGATGAAGTTAGCAAGATTTGAATTTAGTAGTAGTAGTTTAATATCTCTATCATTTTCTGTTGAGTACCTTGGGCATTGTATTTTTCCGTCTGCATTACATGTTCAGCGATTGATCCAACTTCACACCAGTATATTTGGCAACGCGATATTGCTAACTATGTCAAATCTATATATATATATATATATATATATTGTTTACAAGCTACCACAAGCATGCGTTTCTAAGTTTTGTTGAACAAAAGTAATTCGAAATGGTGTTTGTGATTACGTTATAAATCGTTATAATGATACAGGTAGCATTACCAAACTGGACGAAAAAAACAGCAACATCACCTAACCTGGTTCGGAAAGTGAAGACTCGAATTGAACGAAATCCACGGCTCAGTGGTAATCAAATGGCCAAAGAACTGAAAATATCCCAACTATGCATCTGACCAAAATGAGCTCAAGGTAAAGCGTTACAAGTTCCGAAAGGCACATGATCTTACATCAAAGCAAAAAAAAAAGTGCAAAGGAGTTGTTACGCTTGCACGAACGCTGTCCAATCGTGTTCATCCAGCCTGGTGTCAAAGTCATTGCGACTTATTTCAGGAAAATGTTTTGGAAGCTGCTTTAAATCCATAGCCATACCACACACCATGACGACACCGTCTCATAAAACTAGTGTGAACCAAGAATGGTTAAAAAAACAATGTTCCACACTTCATTTCGCCCACACAATGGATATCGAATTCGCTAGATGCAACTTCGATGGACTATTCCATCTGGAAGAGCAAGGTGAGGACTAAAAAAAATGCCAGTATGGATGCGCTGAAGAAAACCATTGTACGGGAGTGGATCAAACAACCGCAAAATGATATTAGCGCATCATGCAACTGATTTTTTAACCGTTTGAAGGCCATAGTCAAGGCAAAGGATGGCCACATCGAGCTTAAGTGAATGGATTCTAAAATTATTATTATTTCCACATATCATTGTATTTTGAATCAATAAAAAATATTTGTCACTCCAAAAAATATGGTCGTTTGAATAGGTAACGATTGAACTGTTACCTAAACCTGTATATTACTGTTTTGTCTATAGTCATTGTTTTGCTGGTGTGCTCTGTTATTACACAAAATTGTGGTTTCTACCGCGGCCACGTCCACGACCACGGTATTGATTATTTCCGTTTCTGTATCCACGAGAGTTTTGTTTATAGGTATGATAATTATTATTGTTGTTGCGGTAATGTTTACCGGGGCCAACTCGGAAATACATGTTAGATTGTTGATTTTCGGTGCAACAATTATCGAATTTTGTTAAGGTTTCATTCAGATTTGTGAATGTGCGTGCCTCCATTATCAACTTTGCCTTGTCATTGCGTGTATTTTGAATTATAGTTTTTATTGTTGCTTCATTAGTTACCTCCCATTTTTATGGCTATTTTAACTTCCTTTTAGGGTTCCGTACCTAAAGGGTACCAAACGGAACCTTTTTGCAGAGACTTCGTTGTCCGTCCATCCTCGAGTCATATCTTATGAACCGTCATAGTTAGAGGGTTGAAATTTTCACAGAATGTGTAATATCCGGGCATCAGCAGCAACTACTAAAGCTAAAATATTTTCAAAAACTTAAAGGGGCCCGCATACAAGAAACATTATGGTTTGTATGGCAGCTATACGATCCAGTATATGTTGAAATTTGAAAGGTTGGTGGCAATACATCAGAAACTTACATTGCCGAAATTTCAGTTTGAGCTGATTGCTAGGGAGGGTGCTTTCCATAAAAAACACTATTAAAATTCAGGTTCTCATTAGAAAACCTTTTTTGTTTTTGTCCCATCGAACTGAAATTTAGACTATTAGTATCCGACATAGGCGCTGAACATTTGTTGGAATCAGTCAAACAAACAAAAACATTTCCTCACAAGTGTACGCATCGGCAGCTTTGTCCACACGTTCTATGAGTTGAGTAATCGTAACTGAATTCTCGTTGGTAGGGTCATATTCTGGCAGCATGGTCGCAATCTCCGTTACCGACGCATGACGTGCGTACTGATGCGATATAAATATCTCGTTTGTTGTGTCCACTATTACTTCACGGTGGCCGCTCTTTACTGAGAGTGTAGGTCTGGACATTATGGTGCTTGGCAATTCGATATCCTGGCATTCTTCTAGCAAACGTTGAATCAACAGATCCCGCGATCCGGTCGTTAGTCATATATGTATTGTGGCTAGTCGTACTGTCGTTGTTGAATTACATGTACCGTCCGTGCATACAAATTCAGTTGAGGATTTTCTCTCTTCTTATCCCACTTCTTAAAAATATAAGGAAGGCTTTTTATTAATACTGATAAATTTTCATCTTGTATATGAATCGATATGCGTAATTAAACCAGAAGCCGCGTACTACTCGTCCGATTACTTTTCTCGTTGTTTCATTATGTCGTCTTAGGGGTGTTGTGCACCATTTGCGCTTCGCATAGTGGTGGCGTAGACGATCGGATGCTTACACATGCAAACTGAAATTCTCATTTTAATTTTGTATCTTTCACAAATAGGCATTTATGTACACAAACTGTATCTTAAAATACTGTCGCTATGTACATGCAATTTATATAATTATAAGTACTTGGATATGAGACAACACTCTTTTTTTTTTGTGCACGTTATTGGTATTAAATCACGTTTTGTACACTATGGGTGAACCTATTAACTGCCGTTAGCACTAGCATATAAAACATGAACACACGAAATAGTCAATTTATCTGCTCATGTATGAGAAACAATCAATTTCCAATTCCTAAAAGCACAGCTCTGATTCTGCACAATCGTGAACACGCCAAATAAAAGCAAATTGATTAAGTTTTACCGTCATTCACACGATATGAACAAGTAAGTATGTATATGGTCACCACTTTGTGCACAAGAAGAAACAATTTAATATCACAACTCGTCGAAATATAAGAATTTATTAAGCGGTATGCAAATAGCAGCAAAAACCCAGCGATCACTTTTACGTGGGGATCACGAATGTTTAGAGGAAAAAGAAAATAAGTTGCTCACAAAATATATGTTCCGTTTTTAACCGCAGTCATCTGAATTAAACAGCGATGATCAATCTATAATTGTTAATGCGGGGAGATGCTAATGGCGCCAAGAATGTATTTTCCACATATTTTATGATTGAGCTTAACGATGCTTATTCGCAATGTTCCATTTGTATGTGTGTGTAACCAAAACAAAAACAACTGTTCAGAACTCGCAAACGGCACCTCACCAAAACTCGCAACTGAACTCGTACTGTAAACAAGCTATTAAATTCACTCGACAATACACGTCTTCACTGCACTTCGCAAAATTTCAAATTTCTTCTCTATCACATTCTTTCGTTCCGACTTTCCGCTCTCAACACCAGTTGAAAAAGAGTAAACAAATACTGACATGTCAATTTGTCTCTTTTACTGGTGCACTTCTACATTGCCTGGGACTAGTGAATTCACTAGCCACCATTTAATAAGAAAACGGACTAGTGAATTACTATCCAATCGGGGTATATTGCCAGCGAATATACTACTGGATATGAACATGCATAGTTACTTAACTGTTCGTCATATAATACACTCGTAAATTAATAAATAATTTTATTTTTTTTTTAAGAAAACCAATTATTGTATCGCCACCACAAAAGCATTACAAAATTGTGTTTATCAAAGCACCATCACCGCCCCAACCGATGCTTCCATTAATACCACAAATTGTACAAAGTGAAGAAAAAACTCTTGTGTATGTGCTTGTAAAGAAGCCCGAGGACCAACAAGATATAATTTTGCCAACTCCGGTGCCAACACAACCCAGTAAGCCAGAAGTTTACTTCATTCGCTACAGAAGTCACAAAGAAGAACCTGCTGGCTCATATCCGAGCAGTATCTCATCACTTTCAGATTTTGGATCACAATCCTTAGCTTCCACACACACCACATCTTATGGTGTATCTTCGATTTAGAAAGCATACAATCATACTTTTATTCAAATTGTATCTACATATATTTGCTCCTAAATGCGAAGTAATATTTGATATGCGCTATCTTATTCATGAAATATAGATAGATGTAAAATGATAGTACATTCATATCATCTTTTACATATTAAAAAAGTTAAGGCACAGACAACAATTTGGGAAAAATTAGACCTAAAATGCAGAAAAACAAAGCGTGGCAAAAGGAACGAAGTAATTATGTACCGTAATTTTAGTATAATGGGACTCAATTGCATAAACATTTTTTAATTTTTCTCATTCCTGTTGTGTTTAACATAATTTTTAGTTGCATTTGAACGGTAATGAGCTAATGTTTAAAACTGCATCAAAATTTTTTTTCAAAATTGCTAGAGAAATTCCTTTTAGGAGTAATTTTTTGAAAATTATTGCCTGTGCCTAAACTTTTCTGGTACACAATACATATTTTGATTTTGTTAACAATTTTGTACGCGTTACTTTCGATATAATAGGTCTTGTTGATCACAAATACTTATATTTACAAACATCCTTTTTGCACGTTGTTATGACTTCTAATGTCAACATAGGTTGAGGAGCAACGTAAAAAAAAATTGCACATCGAATGTACGTAGCCTGATATAAATAAAAATTCTACTTATTTTTGTAACAGACCTCGTGTTAATCATTTGTTAATAATCTTTCGAATCCAAGTGCTCTGAATTCTTTAACAAAAATTGAAAAACTGTAGACAAAAACATAAGTACAGTCGAACTCCTCTGTAACGAAATCCCCAATATCGAAAACTTCTCTGTAACGAAGTCATTCTGAATACACAGCGATTTTTTTTTATTTTCATATATTTTAACCTCTCTATAACGAACTTCCTTGTAGCGAATTACCCCTCTGTACGAACAATTTTCAAGAACGCAAAAATTTTTTTTCATAGAAAATAACTTCTCTATTACGAATTTATTCAATCGCAACGTATAAACAAAAAGTAAAAAAAAAAAATTCTTGTATACATAAAAATCGTCATACAACGAACTGTAATTTTTTACATTTGCCTTTACTTTTGTCTTCTAAGATATGATTTTTGCTCTCTTGAATGTTGAGCTTTATACATACAAAACGACAGACAAATGTAACAATAATATTTATAGATTTTCTTTTACTCTTGTATTACAAAATGTGACTTTTGCTTCATTCTAGTTGAAACAATTGAGTGAATTAGAACAATGGCAAAGCGTAGTTGTTTGTCTATTATACAAAAATTAAATTTAATTTCGGAGGTCGAAAAAGGCACTAAAACAAAAAAACAAATTGCTGATGATTATGGTATACCTTCTAGTAGTCTTTCAGCAATATTAAAAAACAAAAATAATATTCCACAGCAAGTTGCTTGCTGCCAAGAATGTCTCAAGCATAAAAAAATAAGGGCTTGCGAATATACAGATATAGACGATGCCATGTTGAAGTGGATAACAGCCATAAGGCAGAGAAATATTCCCTTATCTGGACCGCTTTTGCAAGAAAAAGCAAAGGAGTTTGCGGAAGCATTAGATCATACAGAACTTACAGCAAGTAATAAATAGTTGGTTGCATACATTTAAAAAGAAGCAAAACATTATCGGAAAAGTCGTTGCGGTGAGGGTGGCGTAGTGAATAAGGGGACAACCGATGATTGGGTTAAAAACATTCTACTGGATTTATTTAAGGCTACGATTACAATGACATATTCAATGCCGATGAAACCGGCTTATTTTTTAAGTGTTTGCCATCTAGGACTCTTACCTTCAAAAATGTGTTGGAAAAAAAAGTAAGGATAGAGTAACTGTGATGCTGGGAAGCAATTTCAGTGGAACACAGAAGTTGAAATCCCTTGAAGTGCATTATGAAAATAATCCAAAGGCATGTATGACTAGGAAGATTTTTGAGAAGTGGCTTATGAAACTAGACAGTAAATTTGGCAATCAAAAGAGGAATATCTTGTTATTTATTAACAACTGTCTTGGGTGTGCACCAAGAAGTGTCCAAGCTAAATTAAAAAACATTAAGCTGGCATTTTTCCCCCAAATATAACATCATCATTGCAGCCATTGGACCAAGGCATTATATTCAATTTGAAACAGCACTACAGAAAAAGATTATTGAGGAAAATTTTAGAATCAAACGAAAACGTTTCTTTGTCAATTTACTGGATGCAATAAGAGAATTAGGTAAAGCTTGGAAAGATGTGATAGGTGAAACAATTACAAACTGTTTTAAAAAAGCAGAATTTGCAAAAGATATGGAGCTGGACTCTTGTGATGCCGAGGACAATATACCTCTAGCAGCATTATCGAATTTTCAAAAAGATGACGATTTGTCAGAAGGTTATCTAAGAGAAATATGGTCGAAAAGCACTGTTGATGTAATCGGTGTGGCATTGGATGACTTTATAAATGTTGACATGGCTTGTCCTACAGATGAAAATATTTTACAAAGCGTTATTGGTATCGAAGGTACAAAATAACTGTATAACAATTATTAATCCGCAATAGTCCACTAATACATGTTACAATTTCAATTTCAAGATTCAGATGACGAAGAGCATGAAGAAGAAGATGAAGATTCCATGAATTTGCTAACATTTTCAGAGACGCGTTCAGCGCTACAAATATTACGGACATTTGCAGAATCGCGCAGTGAAGTTTCCGACAACATATTTGATGTTCTTTATAAGCTTGAAGATTTCGTTTACAAGGAAACAGCCAAATTTGCCAAGCAAACAAAAATTGACGATTTTTTTTCAAATGAATAAAATTTTTCTCAAATAAATATATGAATTAAATATAATATTAAAATAAAATACATATTATATATATTATTGACCCAATAAAAAATGCCGTAAAGTTCAAAAAAAATTATTTATTAGTTCTAACCTTAGTTGGTTATAATTACAAATTATAACCTAGTATTTAATATAAGCAATAGCGACAGAGGCCTTCAGCTCAGGGGAAAGTTAAGAAGGAAAGGAGGGAATTAGAAAAGTGCAGGACCAGACTTGCCTTGAGCGAGAATCGAACCCTAAAATGCTTAGCGAAGGTATTTAGACAAAAAAACACATTGACAAAAAGTGAAGACGCTAGGTTGTAGGGGGATGGATCTCCAGTGCTGATGGCCTTAGCGATTGAGTAGGCGGGCGCTCAGTCGACGAAATGGTGGCTAAAATACAACATTAAAGCTGAAGCAACTAAGGCCTTGAGCTAGATGAGATCTTAATCTTTTTTTTTTTTTTTTTTTTTGTTATATACAAAATTTTCATACTACAGTTAATCTAAACTGATTTAGATTTAATTTATTTATTAGTAATAAGAAATCTTTTATGTGTTTTTGACTGCTTTCTGTCAGTAGATGGCGAAGTGGAGGGATATGAAGGGAGTTACACAGGAAATGGACTCGACTGCAATTGTTAGTGAGATGGCCCATACTCAGTATACCTGAAAAATTGCAAGTTGGCACTGGTGTCTTGTTGAGAAGATGTTCATGTGAAAACTATGTAAGTCTGAATCTGGTATACAACACGCGTTGTTTCCTGTTGATACTTGGCGGGATGCTGAGTGCTCGTCTTGTCTTCGTTTCATATTGCATTAAATTTCTCTGCTGTTTGTTGTTTTCCAGGTTCTTGATATCTTCTTTATTGGACGTGTAGTGGAGTAGAAGTGGAGCTCGTGATTCAAATTTCGCCACAGCGTCAGATTGTTCGTTACCTGTTATTTCTACTTGGCTAGGTATCCACATCAGGCGAATTTTATTGAGATGATTTATAATTAAGTCTCTTATAATACTGACAGTTTATTCAATGTTCTTGACATTTTTAACAGCTAAGAGAGTTGACATCGAGTCAGTGCAAATTGTAAAATTGGACTTTTTAGATATTGATGCAAATTGCAATAAGGCTGATTTAATAGTATGGTTTTCTTCGGAGATAACACTGAAAGCTATTATATGGTCTGACTTTCAACCGTCCGTAAAGATAAATTTAAATGATTTCGAATTTCTCGCGGATGCAATTGAAAACTGCTCCGTATTCTGCGTTTGGCGTTGTCACTTTTTTATATTTGGCCAGTTGGAGCATTATTGAGTCAGCTTTCAGATACCATGGAGGGAGAACGTCGTCGAGTGAAGTCACATATTTTATTTTATTACTTACACTAAATTAAATTAAATTAATAAGTGGAACAACAACAGGTAAACGTGTGCAATATCACTAATGAGTGGAACTAACGCTCCTCAGTTTGAGCATAGCATGAGCATGCCTTCTTTCAAAATAACTTCTTGGAACGCAAACGGCGTATCGAAACACAAACTAGAGCTCATAAAATACCTATCCGAGACAGAAAAAGATGTTTTATTGCTCTCTGAAACGCACCTTACAAATATATATCAATTCGAGATTCCGGGCTACTCCTTCTACGCCACACACCACCCTGATGGCAAAGAACATGACGGAACGAGTATACTCATCAGAAGGCGATTAAAACGCTATAAGTTGGTATCATACTCGCAAAACTACATGTAGGCTATGTCGATTGTCATCGAAACTTCAAATGGAAATTTGACGCTTTCATCCGTCTACTGTCCACCCCGATTTTCGATTTCCGAATCGTGCTTCAATCAGTTCTTCGACACCCTAGGGTCCAAATTTCTTGCGGCAGGTGGCTCTAATGATAAACACCCCCACTGGGGCTCTAGACTTGCAAATCATAAAGGAAAACAGCTCTACAACACATTAATAAACTCAATCAACAAACTCATCTTTGCTTCTCCGGATAGGCCTATATATTGGCCAGCGGATCCAAGGAAAATTCCTGACCTAATCGACTTTGCAGTTAATCGTAATATATCTCGTAGTGTGATTTCAACGGAAACTCACGCCGAGCTATCATCAGACCATTCTCCAGTCACTTTTCACTTACTGGAGCAACCCACAAAAAGCGATCTTTCCCTTAAGCTTACCTCATGGAAGACTGATTGGCTTAGGTATCAAAAATACGTCAGCACCCACATTTGTATGAGGCCAAAACTTGATACCGGAACAGACATTAACAAGTCTCTGGAACATTTCAACATAACCATTGTCACGACACCGAATGTACAACCCCAAACTTGCCAAGAAACGGACTTGCCATATACACATATATGCTTTTGAAAACGACAAACATTTTTTTATTTGTCCCACTTTCGTTGTAAGTAGTTGTCATTTGCTTCTGATAATCGCGTTTATTTTAATTTGTTGTTTAAAAAACAGTAAAATGGTAATAAAAATTCTAAGTGAGCCATTTCAAAATATTGAATTTGAGATTAAAGTGTAATATCATTCAAAATTTCTTCTTCATTTAAATAATAAAATAGTATGTTCTTCCGATCGGCATTTATTTTATTTAAAAACTTTTCACCTTATAACTGTTGATTGCAACATTTATACTAAATTCGTTGTTTAAATAAACAAAACAACGGTAAACATAAAATCAAAGTAAGTCATTTTAATGCATTGCAATAAAGCTTTAAGTGTTTGACTAATATAAGTGAAATATTATTCATTTTCTTTGGTTTCCAAAATAGTATTGTGTGTTCTTGCAACTGGGATTTATTTTGGGCATTTTAGGTGCTTCAATAGTTGTACCGGGTAACTCCTTGTTTTAAGTAATGCGGCCTAAGTACAAAAGTCAACTGCGCCAGAGTCAGCGTTAAAGAGCTCGAGCACTTAGGCTCTCTGGTACGGAAGCATTGGGCGCTGTTGTAGGGCCACCGATTTCATCGACCAGTACTAATCGACATAAATCTGGTCTTTCTCAAAGCAATTCTCAACTCAGTGCAGTACTGGGTGCTCGGAAAAAAGATTTGTTTGCAATGTTACTCCAGATCGGCAAACCTGTATATTCTACATCGTTTATCAGATGAGTAAAACTCGATTGGAGCCAGTATAGGAGAGGAAGACATTTTCTAGAAATTAGACCGATACAAGCGAGCGGATTTAGTGGCCCAGGATCCCGTTACCTGCTGTATATATTTTGACAAAATCATGTATGTGGTGATGGACGTGTTAGCCCGGATGCGCATATCCTTTTTTGGCTGTCTCATGTGAACCAGTTGGAGATGATATGCCACTCACGGTACGTATGATGACTAATTTGAGCAGCGTAGATCGTAACGATATGGCCGATCCCGAGATGATATCCTACCAAACTCACTCGCACACATTTTCGAGGAACGATGCCGATTTCAGATTGCATACTGGCCGATGTGCGAGACATGTATTTTTGTCCCGATTGCTAAAGATGATCGCAGGCGTGAGTTTTACAAGAGGCGAGTAAATGAAACTGTACGAAAACATAAACGACTTTCTTTCTAACATGAACTGAAGTAAATCTCACTAGTTTATTTTAATACGATCAACACTGCGACGACCAAACGGAATATGAAACAGATTTATGTGAATATGTCCAATCCATGGATTTCCAGATTATTTTTTATGCACATTCGTGTGTAGTAGTTGAATACGTCAACAAATCAAATGGTGGCATCAGTAAACTGCATCGTGAACTGCTAAAGAATCGTGAGCAGAGCCCGCAGTATTACTATACATAATTGATGACTAAAGTCGGTTTTAAGATGCTAATCGCGGTGAAATAAGCGCGCAGAAAGCCGCGTAGTATTTGCTGCGTCAGCAGATGTGTTGGGCTTCTTATAAAACTGTCGCAAGTACGAGGAACGACCTGAAGACTTGGATATGATTAAACTTGCTCAGTTTGTAGCATGGTATGCGCAAGCAATAGCACGAAGAACTATGAGCAATAATGATAACGAGAGCAATTTAGATGAAGACGCTGATAATGATGACAGAACCGTCGGTGTGAAAAGATACTGTCATCGTTCGTCTTGTAAGATCATTCCTTACCGCAACCACAATATCAGTGACGTTTCCAATTTTAAAAGGGGGTATTCGGGAATCGGTGTTTCTTTAATTTCTGGATTCGTGGGATGTCTATCGTATTTTTCTTCTTTGCAAGTCTGGCACTGTTTAAGTAAGATAGCAATTTTTTGTTTCATTCGTGGGAAATAATATTTCTCCGCCAATTGTATTTTATTTTCGTGCGCATTGCGATGTGCTCTGTTATGAATTTTAAGGATCTTTTCATCTTGTTCTGTTTCATTCGTCAAGTCTTCTACTTTACTCTGGGTAAATCTTCCTTTTATGTTTCTAAAATGTGCTGGATATAAAATTTGAATTTGGTTCATTATCTCTTCTGAAGTCAGAATTCCATTGATTACCGATGGATTTAAGTATTTCTAATAATTCGTCGTTTGTGCATTTCGATCGAGTTATGATGTGCTTGTGAAAAGTCGGAAATTGAATATTGAAGCAATAATCTGCTTTTCTGATAAATATCTGGTTTTTAAATACATTAATTGGTGTCTCAATACTGGGTATCAGATTGTGACTTGAACTCTCATGTTGGGTCGAAACGACTGAGTTCATTGTATTAATTGTGGGAATTCTAGAGAATGTGTCAGCTACCACATTGTCTCTGCCAGGTTCGTATTGGATTTCGTAGTCATATTCTTCTAAATAGGCTTTCCATCGTTTTATTCTAGCATTACCATACCAGCTGCTGGGAGAATGGCTTTCCATCGTTTTATTCTAGCATTACCATTCCAGCTGCTGAGAGAATGTGTTAAGGGTTGGTGATCTGTATAGATTTTGACTTTCGCTTTACCGTAGACGTAATTTTTGAGGGCTCTTTTTCATTAGTAGTATAATTTTCTTCGGCAAGCGTTCTTGAAAGGAAACATATTTGCTGTTTGTTTTGTGATAACACAGCTCCTATCGCAAAGTTGCAAGCATCAGTAGTTAAATGAAATTCATTTTTAAAATCGGGATATCGGAGTAAAATAGAGCTAAGTGGTTTTGCTATATTAGCGAATC
The DNA here is from genome assembly GCA_037043295.1 of Amiota minor. Lineage (NCBI taxonomy): Eukaryota > Metazoa > Arthropoda > Insecta > Diptera > Drosophilidae > Amiota > Amiota minor. Next base: position 38,494 of record JBAMAW010000061.1, read on the forward strand.
CTTTGATAAATCTCCTATAATAGCTGGAAAGTGTTAATGATCTTAAATGTTTCAATGTCTTGGGACATGGGTAATTTGCTATCGCTGTTATTTTTTTTCGGGTTTGTCTCGACACCCTCGTCTGAAATATCAGACGAAGCCTAGAAACTCAATTTTGTTTTTGTAAAACTCACATTTATCAAGTTGACATTTCATGTTGGGTTCTTGTAAAGGCTGGAAAATTGTTTCCAAATTCTTGGATTGAGATTCATTATCTTTGCTGAAAATAATGATATCGTCTATGTAAATGAAGTATATCTTACCGTTATGATCATGAAGAATGTTATCGAGAGTTCGTTGAAATATTGATGGGGCATTTTTTAATCCAAATGGGAGTCATGTAAACTCATATTTTCCGTTATTGACGGAAAACGCTGGTTTTCAATGTCAGATTCTTTCAGAGGAATTTGATGGAAACCACTTTTAAGGTCTAGTACTGAAAAAAGTTTACTGTCACCCAGTTGAGTTAATACCTCGTTTATCTTGGGATATTGTTTAGTTTTCAATAGTCAATGCCCATTCGATACTTTTTTTCTTTAGAGGCATCTAATTGTTTGGGTACAATCCACACTGGTGAATTATACAGTGATCGGGATGGACGGATAATTCCGTCGTCCAAAAGTTCTTTGATTTGTTTGTTTACCTCGTCTTTTAGGAACATTGGGAATTGGTAGAATTTTAAATATACTGGCGAGTCTGAACTAGTGCGGACTTCTGCTTTTACATTTGTTGTATAGATCAGTTTTTCATTTTTTGTTCTTGAGAAATAACTATGTTTATTGATTCAAGTTTTTTTTCTTTAGTGGGAATACTAATACTATTTTTGATCTTCATCAGGTTTTTGCTACTATCAATTACTGCTCCTAATTCTTTGAGGCTGTCATTTCCTAGTATAGCATCAAAAGTTTTTAGTGTAGGTAGTAGGAAGAACTTTACTACGATATCGGGTCTGTTAAATAGGTTTGCCATTTTGTGTTGAGTGATTCTAATACTGCCACCAATAGTTACGGCATCAAAAGGTTTCTCATTGAGTATTGCATTTTTTAAAAATTTTGGTTGGATATAATTTCTGTTGGAGCCGGTGTCTATTAGTATTTTCAGTATTTGCCCACTCCGCACTTTGCACTAGAAGTAAGGGAGTGAGGAGTTCTTTATTCTAAAAAATTGAGGTCAGAATATTCATATTAAGTGTAATCGTAACTGTCAACATCATCTATTGCTCAGCGTATTGAGTCAAGGTTTCATCGTAATCATTTTGATTGTCATGTTGGGTAATTGCGTCTTCATATTCTCTCATAGTGGAATAAGCTTCAAAACTTGTTGGTTCTACTTGTCTAATCTCGTCTGTCTGAATATTAAAATTTCTCCGCCTTTTTTCGGGCTGGTTTGTTGGACCGGGTGGTCTTTTGCCTGTTTTGAATTGAGGCGGTCTATTCATGTAATTGACCATTCTAATTCGGATGCTGGGGTCCACGTCCATTGGTTCTGGGCGCGGCTGCGGTTTGGGTGCCATTGGGCGAGGTGGAGCTACAGTTTGGTATGGTTGGCCCTGATAGTTGAAATTCTATCTTGGTGTGATAAATGGTCTGTGTCCATAACCGTTTGTGCGTACCCAAGGAGTATTGACTGGTTGTTGTTTTCCAAAGGTCATATTGTTTTGTCGGAATAAAGTGGGTTGTTGTTGGGTTAACGAATTTCTCGGAGGAACTGAAAAGTACGAGGTGCTGGTATAGGTTTTGTATTTGGGTTTCTGAAGTGGGTCTGTGGATTTTTATTCATGGCAACATTCGTTCGATAGTCCTGATTTTCTAGCTTCAAGTGTAGTGCTGATGGGAGATCTAGTGGTTCTTTCATACCTAGTAGACGTGATAAGTCACCTTTTAACCCTCGCACGAAGGTATCCAATGCTTTGTCGCGGTACAATTTCGTCATGAGTTGGTGACTATCTCTAGATAACTCCATGCATCCTACCTTATACTCATTATTTCCCTGTACTAACATGGTCATTTGGTACTCTAGCGTGCTTAAGTCACGTTTGTCTGCGTAGTGTAGTGTAAGGCATATGGAGATAGCACTTCAACTAAGAGGCATACTATATGACTCGAGGGCCGTATCTGCATTACCGACTATATTGTTTCTGATTGTAAGTAATAGGACGCTAAAATATTTTGGTGTACCGACTGTTGATGCGTAAACTCTAAGAATCCGATCTAAACTCTTCTTTAAGGGAGCTAAATTCGGATGGTTCCCCAGAAAATTCTCTGAAGCTTTTCACTATGTCTGGTATTCGGTCCAAGTCAGCTAAATTATTGCGGTGTTCTTCATTTATAACCTGATCATTCACGTCGTTAAAATTTTGGTTTATAATATTGCGAACTAAGTGGGCAGTTTCTGTGCCAGCAATTGGTTCACAACGGTTGCTATGTCTTGTGGATTGTTCATGTAACTATTTTGTTTATAGTCTGCCTGTCTAAGTTGTTGTCTTTGTACAAAAGCCTCGTTTAAGTGGGGTGATTGTTCTCTTAAGGTTTCAACGTTGATTATCGGAGGTCTAATTAAGTTATTCTGATTTGCCATAGATCGATCGAATAAAAGTTGTCTTTCTTTTGTTTCTTTTTCTTTTTTTTTTTTATTGTGTGGTGTGAGGGAAAAAATTATATTTATCTAAATTTACTTATAATATATTAATTTTTATGGTTCTCTCCTTCTACCCTGGAGGGTCCCTTAGGATTCGAAGAGTTGGAATTAGTTATACCACAATTGCGGTGTTTTAATTTGAGTTATTGGGACTATGCATTAATTTTAAAGGTTGCACACAGATGGCGTTATTTACAACAGTATCGCATCTGGCAATACTGTAACTATATTCATGTCAAAGCCTCATCATTAGGCTTTGTTTACCAGTATCTGTCATTTCGCTGAAGTGTACACAACATAGTTTTTTTGTGCTCCGAGTATGTCAACTTTCGTGCCGTCAAAACGCAATTTGCGGGAAGCCTTGCTTTTTTGCTTCAATTTGAAGAAAAATACCACCCAAGCCCGTCAATTGCTGTTGGATGCCTACCCGAACCATACTCCATCGATTTCAACCTGTGAGTACTGGTTTCGACGCTTCAAAAGTGGTGTTTTTGAGACCGAGGACAAGGAGCGACCTGGCCAGCCCAAAAGGTTCGAAGACGCAGAATTGGAGGCATTGCTGGACCAAGACCCGTGCCAAACGCAAGAAGAGCTCGCCGAAACGTTGGACGTTGACCAAGCAACCATTTCCAGACGTCTCAAAGCGATGGGAATGATCCAAAAGCATGGGTGCCATACGAGTTGAAGCCGAGAGACGTCGAACGCCGATTTTTCACGTGCGAATTGCTGCTTGAACGAGTTGGCCGGAAGGGTTTTTTGCATCGTATTGTGACTGGCGGCGAAAAGTGGATGCATTACGATAACCCAAAGCGTAAAAAAACATATGTCAAGCCCGGCCAACTTGCGCCATCGACGTCCAAGCCGAATATTCATGGTTCATGCTCTGTATTTGGTGGGATCAGAAGGGTGTGGTGTACTATGAGCTGCTCCAACCCAACGAAACCATCTCTGGGGAAGTCTACCGACGTCAATTGATGCGTTTGAGCCGAGCATTGCTTGAAAACCGGCCGGAAACGGTCGAAAGACACGACAAGGTTATTTTGCAGCATGACAACGCTCGGCCGCATGTTGCACAGGTCATCAAAACATACCTTGGAACGCTCAACTGGGAAGTGCTACCCCACCCGCCGTACAGCCCAGACATTGCTCCTTCGGATTACCACTTGTTCCGGGAGATGCAGCGTAAGCTGGCTGGACACCGCTTCTCTTCATATGAAGAGACCAAAAAATGGATCGATTCATTCATAGCCGCCCAGAAGCCGGAATTTTGGAGAAACGGAATCCGGAAATTGAAAGAAAGATGGGAAAAGGTTGTGGCTAGCGACGGACAGTACTTTGAATGATGTATCAATCCATTTTGAAATCGAAATAAAGCCCCATTTTTGGTGAAAAAACCTTTAAAATTAATGCATAGTCCTAATATAATTTTTTTTGTTTTATGTTTTTGTTGAAATGACTAAATGAACATTAGTTTGTTTTATTTTTATTTTATTTTGCTTTAAAGTATGTGCTTCTAAAATTTTTTTAATTTTTCTTTTACTTTTTTCACTCGTTATTATTCTTATTTTTTTCAATTTTAATATCCTATTCAGTAACTTACATTAATGTTATTGATGTGGCCACCCCTCCTGTTGATCCGGATTTCATGCTTTTTGTGTTCTACTGGTAATCCTGCGAACAAACTCTGTGAGGGTATCCTACGGACGGACCTTGTAGGATTGTAGTCCACCGATGGGTAGTTAAGAAATTAATCTTGAACTACCTGAAGCTGATTTACCGAATAATAACATTTAATTATTATGAGTTGCCACGGTTTGTATCGCTTTAACCGAACACTTTGATCGCAAGAAAGCTTAGGAGCGTTTTGTCCTGTCACTTCTCTTGTACCGAACACGAACTTAGGAATCGTGTTGTTCTTTTAGCCGCACAGTGCCGGTCCCTGCTCGGGCGCCAGTTAATTCTTTATTAATTAAAACACAAGAAATAAGTTTAAATCCGAATTTGAATGTTCTTTATTCAGAATCAAATTTGCAACTGACTTACTTAAATAGATTAATTCTATCAGCGAAGTCGTTAGCGAGCAGTAGCGGCGGTTACGTTGCGCAAAAGATAGAATTGCATCGGGCTTCTTGGAAGATTATTACACGTGCTTGATCAGCATTTAGGGATTTAGCTACTTTGTGATATTTTGAATTAAATTGTTAATTTATATGAGGCTTCTCAAGGCCATTTAAGGTGCGACTGAGGTACCATAAGTAACCGTGTTGAAGCGGTAAGTGTGAAATTCTTCATTTGGGTCACCTCGCCATATTTATGATTTTTTTTCTTTTTTTTTTTTTATATTTCTTTTGTTTAACGTGCTCGCCTATCTGTGAAGACTTAAAAACACGGTGCCAAGCACATGGATTGATAAACGTCAATCAACGTCCCCTTGGATATATATCCGCAGGTCCCAAATTTAAGTCATATTTATTTTGGTAAATATTACTCTCTCCTTGGTGGGGAGCGAGGCCCATCTTAAACCTCTGCTGCTCTCTGGGTCACAGCACCCGGTTGTATAACGCAACTCCACGTCGAGTTATTACTCTACCTCTTCCGCCAATTTGGCAGCATTTATTTGATAAAGATCAGGCGAGCATGTGTCCCTACTGTCACAAGGACTTTAAGCGAAAGGGTACTAGGCTGAGACCGCTACAAGCCAGACGCCCGTGGTACCAGAAAATACCTCTGGTCAGGCAGCGTAACCAAGTCACTACCAGTAGAGCTCCATGAAGCTTAGGGACTGGTTACCCATTTAATCTCCTAACTCTGTCCCTATTGGAGAGCACCTCACTAAAATCAAAACCCCCATTAAAACTCAAAATACCAAACTCCTTCATAACCCTTAAATCATCATACAGAGAACATTCACAGAAAACATGTTGCCATGTCTCGTCCGTCGAGCCACAACGGCATTCCGCACTGTCATTTAGGCCCCTTGAATGCAAAAAAGCATTAAGGGAACCATGACCAGTCAACAGGAAAAAGCTTAGCCAAAAGTTAAAACCAAAGTCCGGTCGACCGCCAACAAATGTGACATCCTGAATGAACCTGTATGTTTCCCGCCCACATACAGAACTGTCTCATCTGATTTGCCAGTCAGACAGGACACACTCATTCGACATTCTCTTGCATGCATTACGACCTAAGCTCTCCACATCCATCCCATATAACCATTCATCCTGCAGCAATGGTAATCCTCTCCCGATCTTGAAGTCAATGGCTCTTCGCCTGACCTCCAGATCAAGAGGAACCACACCAAGCAAAATCTGCAAAGCCTCAATGGAGACTGTGCGACATACCGGCAAACATCCCAATATCATGACCCTCTGGCATGATAGCACTTTCTTTCTGCCTACAACAGACGGTGCCGTTTTGTAACACACCGAAGATCCATATGCTGCGCAAGCAACAAATAGACCTCCATAAATGGTACGAACAGCACGTCTACTGAGACCCCATTCACTCCGCAAAATACGGCGCACTGCGTACCAAACGCATCACATAAATTTTTACAAATATCATGGGCGGTGATCACCAACGTCGACGGATATCCAATATATCGTCGAAAAAATACTTATAATTGTGGACAATCATCAATCAATCAGCGCAGACATTGACAATCTTTAGGTTGTACCATATTCGCCTCTGCTGATTAAAACGTTCAATGCTCATATTAATGTTGAGCTCTGCAGGCAGCGATATGGCTATGTTTCAAATTTTGGAATACCGATGCGTGAATACCGACGAAATAATGCGCTACCAAATTGGCAGGTACATAAGCTCCAATGAAGCTGCCAGGAGTTATACATATAGCCTTGAAAACGAATTTTCAATTTTTCACCAACGAGACAGCAATTGAGCGTTCCTCCCTCACAGAGTTTTTCGAATTGTGTAGTCGTGAGGATACTTTCAATGCCTTGCACGGGCACTATTTTCGGCCGAAGTAAAACGCTAATTCACATGAAATCAAACAAAACCATGGATGCCCCACAAGCAATGCACACCAGTCTATGCTGTGTCCCGGCTTATTGAAATCAAACACTTTCGGCCGAGTATATACAGTCAATCCAAGGCAAACTGAGTGCTTCTATCTGCGACTGTTTTTGGTTAATGTCAACGGCCCATTAACATTTCAACATATACACAAAGACGACATTCACTGGGACGATATGTTTGCTGAAGCATCATTAGCCTTTACAGCAACACAAATTCGTTTATTATTCGCTATAGTGTTAACTACATGTTTCCGGGAAGAGCAGACACTTTGTGGGATAAACACAATGATTCAATGAATGTTAAAAAACTCCAACTAAAAATATGCTGCAGGATACATCAATTGCCAAATTCTCAAAATAATTGTTAAATATCGACGATGGAGAAGTTGCTGTCTATGAAAATACTGATGCTGAATGAATGCACCGATTTCCGCACAATCGTTGATTCACAAAATGCTCTAATTGACCGCATATTTTCCGACATACGTACACAACACATAGATCATGCGTGGTTGGCATTTTGGGAGTAAAAAATGTGGACATCGACGATTGAAACTTCGAGATAAAACAGTAATTGCCAGGCGACTTGGTATCACACAATTCGATCAATACTGTTTGCGATACCAATGGAGCTGTAAATAATCTGGCAGGGTTCTGAACTAGATTGGCATTTGCAATGAAAATCAATAAGTCGCAAGGCCAAACGATCTCAGTTTGTAGCTTACATTTGGGCACACCATGTTTTTCACATGAACAATTATACGTGACACGTTCTCACGTGGGCAAACCATCGAACTTATTTATTGGCAAAAAATACACTCTATTGCTCTTTGAAACGAATATAAATTTTCTTTATTGCAATAATATATTTACGATTTACGGAAAAATATATATTACTTTTTTCACTTTAGATTTAACATTTAAGAGATCAAACAATGAATATGTCAGTTTATATATTTATTTATTTATTAGAACTAAGATTATAATTACAAATTATAACCTAGTATTTAATATGAGTAATAGCGATAGAGGCCTTCAGCTCAGGGGTAAGTTAAGGAGGAAAAGAGGAAATTAGAAAAGTGCAGGATAGACTTGCTTGAGCGGGAGTCGAACCGGCGACTTTTGGGATTTCAGCCCAGTGCACTAACCTCTGAGCCAAAGAACATGTAAATATGTCAGTTACGTTAATAAAATATATTCAATTGAGAAAATTAATGGTTGCCGTTTTTTTATTTTTATCGGAGGGTACCCATATCAATTTGATCTTCATCAAAGAAAAAAATGTTCCCATACGTATATGTTCTCTTACAATCCTTTTTTAACGAGGGAGTAGCAACGCTCACCGGGACAGCTAGTTAATTAAATAAATCCTCAAGGTCTAGTAGAGAGGTTTGGAATCAAAATTATTTCGATTGCTAACTGCTCTTACATCAATTATATTAAAGCCAAGAGATTTCCATTTTTTCAGCCAATTCGATTGATGTCCTTTTAATAAATCGTTGCTGTTTGATTTGACAACAAAGTGTGAAAGTCTCATTTCTTCCTCATTACTCGATTCCAAGATCTGAAAATAAGAAAGTTAATATTAATACAGCTTCTTATAAGTATGTATGTCCTAAGCTAATAAATATGGTTTATTATTAAACATTATGTGCTTCATCCAAATACTATCGGATGTAACACAACATACAAGATATAAGAATTGTGGGATTCACAAACATCGAAAAACCAGGAAATTCGTTTTATCGCACATTTGCGACGTCAATTTCCTGAACTAATTTTGTTTGCACTTCGTAAATAAGTTGTTGAGCTAGTGTCTTTTCCAAATCCAAAGTACATCGTCATGCCCACGGAAGACAAAAACAAGCCACTGTCTCTTCTCTCATGTTTTGCAGTACACAGAGTAATAAATTTTTTTTTTTTTTTATATTGATAGTATTTATTGAATCTCCCTTATAAATAAATAGGACTAACAATAAGGTTACAATTCTTAAAAAACTAATACACATGTATCCCTTCTACAATGAAGAGGAAGAAGTTCACTTAGCACTACCAGCTTCTCAGTAAAGAAAAGGGTAGCAGGATCAGTACGGATCAGTCGAGATGAGTTCCTTGTATGTACAAGGACTCTGGCCAGAGGATTAACATTTCCATGTAAATAGCTTTACGCTTGGAACATTCTTCTTTGACAGGTGGTACTTCCAGGTCTTTGTGAATGTCTTCATTCCTGATATACCATGGAGCTCCTGTGATTGTTCTAAATTTCTTGGATTGTGCTCTTTGTATAACTTCAATGATACTCGCGCTCGCGGTACCCAAAAATTCAGAACCATGAGTCCAAATTGGTTTAATAACAGAGTTATACAGCATCACCTTGTACTCAAGTCTCAATCCAGATTTAAAATTGATTAGCCAGTGAAAACTTTGAGACTTTAGTTTCATATATATCTTTTGAGCTAAGTTACCAGTTGAGTTTAAAGAATTGTAACACCATTAAACGTTACTGGAGAACAAGTCTGTCGGTTCAATGTAAATGTAATGTGCTCACATTCCCCTCATTGACTTTAATTCTGTACTTTGATAACCTCTTCTGAAGGCTTTAAAGATGAGCATCCAAGCCTGTCATCAGTAAATGTCGAAGTGACAATTTGACTACTTGTTGGAATGTCGGCAATGAATAACATGTATAGAGTTGGTCCCAAGACACTGCCTTGGGGAACTCCTGCTTTATTCATAAAATCTTTTATTGTTAAATTTTTCCGTCTTCCTACAAACACTCGATTTGATTCTACGCTTGTTTTAGGACACCATTAAACCTCCATCAAATGCTTGTGCTATATCAAGGAATATTGCTCGCAGTTCAAAAGCAGTTCTTATTTCCGAAGTCAACAGAGACTTGCTCAATCGCCAAATTTTTTGCTCAAAAACTAAATTGATGATCTGGGATTGAACTATTTGCTTGCAAATGATGATTGAGTTTGGCTTGAAGAACCTTCGCAAATAGCTTAGAAAGACATTGAAGCAGACTTATGGGTCTATATGAAGAAGGACATGTCCTATCCTTCCCGAGGTTTGAAACCATTATATTAACCGATTTCTTCCATTGCTTTGGAAAGTATCCAATTCGAAGGATAGCATTGAAAAGACACGAGAGAAAAACTATTGCTGCATTTGGAAGTTCAGTTATCATTTTTGGCACGATTCTATCATAACCAGCAGATTTTTTGGGTTTCAACTGAGTCCTTATAATAGATACAATTTCACTAGCTTGTGCTTGGAGACATATTTACTGAATTTGTGATTGTCTGGTGAGGAAGCACAAATTTGTTAGCAGGTAGATTAGGTTGAAACACGTGCTCAAGATAGTTGGCAAATATTGTACATTAGCCTTTTCTTCATCAGACCGAGCCTAACTTCCGTTTCTGTCTCTAATAGGTGAATCCAGCTCCACAGGAGTTTTTATCGATTTTTTATCGATTTTTTATCGATTGTTCCTAAGTGTAAATCTAGTGTTTGTGGGTGATAGGTTATAGATTTAGCGCCTTTGTGCCTCGAGCTGGTCGCTTAAAAGTGCTTTGGCCAGTTTTTTTGTTACATTTTTTATCCTTTGTTTAGCAGTAGGAGATCTGTGCTATTGCCATTCTCTTCTCAATCGTCGTTTAGAAGCAACCACTTCAGTTCAGATTCCCTATTTGAGAACGATTTTCTGCTGAACTTGTGAGCAACAATCGCAGGCGTTGATACCTCAGCTGCAGCTACATTTAACTCATTACAGATTTGTCAATATCGCTTTCAGAGTTGATTGCAGGTACAATTTCTGTGAGAACTAAAATATTTTTTTTTATTGCAGCCAATTAGTTTTATTAGATATAAGTCTATATGGGCGATGCTCAACTATTGTTAAAAGGAGTAAAATGATATCAACGGGGGAGTGATCGGAATAAAGTTCATAATGAGTAACTGCTGATATGAGGCTCCTATGTATATTTTTTGTGACACCAAAGTCGATGATATCGGGAGTGCTCCTTAGATCCGCCGGCCGGTATGTAGGCTTACCCGGAGAAACGAAGTCTAGCTTTTTTTTACAATTTACAAGAGTGCTGTAAAGTTGCCGACCTTTTGGATTTACTTAAAGGAGAACCCCAATAAGTGTGTTTAGCATTGTAGTCACCGGCCGCCAAAATCGTGCTCCAAGGCTATCAAAGAAATTTTGAAACACATCTGCAGATATTGAAAATCGTGGAGGACAATATACAGCAGATAACGTCAGATTACCATAACGCATTCGCAACCGGACTGAAGTTGCTTGTAGATAACTAGATGAGTATGGCTTTAGCGCCTGATGTTTAATACGCTTTATTATAATAATGCATGTACCACCATGAGCCTTTCCATCCGGATGATTTGTTGTATAAATTAAGTAGTCTGGTATAAAGAAGTTGTTTTTGCTAGTCAAATGAGTCTCACAGACTAACATCACATCTACATTGTTATCCTCTAGATACTTCATCAGCTCTAGTTTGTGCTGTGAAACGCCATTTGCAGTTCAAATGAGCCATTATGGGGAATTTAACTTATCCAAAATTTTCATTTGAATTTTCATCATCTCGTGAAAAGAGTTTTGCATCATTAAGATTGATTGATTCAGGGTCTGTAATAAATTCACCAACATAGATTCACTAGAACTTTGTGGCTGCGACATTGGCTCATTACACGCATTTAGAGTTGTGGTAGTTTGTGAAATTGGCTTATTATGTTGACACATTGGAGCCTTAGGCTTCACAATCTTTTTCGCAGTTTTTTGTTGAACGCCCCTGCATACGACACATTTGAAGTTATAGGAATATTAGGTGGTGGACACATACCCGTCGTTGATTCTGTATGGTTATAGCTTCACGGCTAAAACGGGTGGAATTTTTTTTGTGACTGTAAACGGTTCTTCAACTCCTTATATACAGGACAACCTCTATAATTGCCTGTATGATTGCCCCACAGTTACTGCATTTTTTAAGATCAGGATTATCGCGACTTACTTTACAGGTTACGGTTTCATGCAAATCTCCACAAGCTACGCATGCTGGACGAACGGTGCAATAAGATTTCGTGTGGCCAAATTCCTGACAATTTGTGCATTGCATAGGATTTACTCGTTTGTGAGGCTCCTCCACAGTTACCCTACGATGAAGTAAATATTTAATGTTGTAAATGTGAAGCACTTCATTTTTCTCTAAGTGCTGCAACTTTGGGGCCAACTCAATTTTGTACAATGGCTGTGGAGTTTTATTTTTATTAAAAATATTAATCACTTCTTTGACCTCAAACCTTTTTTATTTCAGTGCACTCTTAATATCCCTACAATCAACAAAGGGTTCAATGCCATGGACAATATAAAGGTATTATTGCCAACTAATCTTTGGATAGCATCTACAAGCCTATTCGAGCTTTCTTCACGAACATATATTGGGGGAGGTTTCGCGGTTTTAGGTTTTGATGAGTTTTTATAATCGTTTTTAGCAGGTTCAGTTCATCAGGTTTTCAGCAAGTAGCTGGCTTAGCTTATTATTTTTTATTATTTTTTTTTGCGGGCTTAGTTTACGTTTATTGTAGATTTGTATGTAGCGGTCAATGCCAGTCTGCACTGCCGCTTTATTTTCCAGAGTCCCGTTTTGTATGCGCTGATTTTGACTACCTGCCGGTGGTTGTCTTTTTGATTGCTTTAGCTTGCGTAGCAGAATTTTGTCTATTGCTTGATTGTTCTGGCGTTGGGTTTTTAATATCGCTATAAAATGTTTGGGTGTTTGTTGTTGATACAGAATCTGCATGTGATGACGCAATCGAAGCAGTAGCTGAGAACACTATTGTTGTTCCTGAAACTGCACTAGCTGTTGAAGTAAAAGCTGTGCTTTGTGTTGTGTTTGTTGCATCGTTAAACACAGTTGCTTCTGGGTTTGTATGAAAAGGTGGTTGAGGGGAAGGGCACTGGGCACTCCGTGAGAGTGAGTGTCTAGTGCTTACTGTACTAGAAGATAGAACAGGAGCGCAAGATCGTGCGAGGTAATCGTCCGATCAGTCAGACTGCTCGAAGACGAATGAATGAATAAGCAATTACGCCTTAAACATATCTATTGAGGCATGCACTATTTGTGTTAACCTTTTTAATAAACAAGGAACGATATTTAGGTTATATTGCAATGAAATTGTTTTTATTATTCTAACGAGATTTTAATTTATTATTTATACAACGAAATTGTTTTTATTATTTTTAATTGGGATGTGAAAGCGTGGAGTTTGCTTGATTGCGACACGGCAACTAATCAGCAAGAAAGTTGTTGAGCGACAGAGTACATGCAAAATCAAATCACTCAATTGAGTGAGAAGGAGGAGAGCTCTCCTCTGTTCCATTTTTTCCTTTATTCATCTTGGGCCATATTTCGTAATGGCAGCTTGGAAATTCATGGCATCTGCAAAATCAACTCTGAATATCACAGCAATCTGAACAATATTCCAGAAAAAGAAATTACTGAAGAAAAATTCGCGTGTATAAACAGCAGACAATGACACCTGTACCACAAAGATTCCTTATATTTCCCTCGAGTATTGGTCTTGCATTGGCCACCAATATAAAAAGTATAAAGGTCGAATTGAATCTGTTTTGAAACAATTTTTGTTATTCGTGGTCTGGAATCCTAATTCCCGCTTGTCATTTCATTCTGATAGGCTCCTTCTTACCACTCTTTCATCTTTGGCACATCGTATCGAGGTATAGATTTTCTTTTGATTCTCTACCCCTGACAGTTAACAGTTGGGAAACACTGGATAGGCAAATCTGAAGATTTTAACAGGAACAATTTTAATATGTTCATCTTTAGTAATAAAGTAATACCGATTAACCGGCGAGCAGACAAATTTGAACAATGTAAAGAAAAGAAAAACGGTATACACCAAATAACATGGACTTCTTTGCGTTGGAAATTTGATTCTTCGGTTTTAGTCTGAAACTGACATTTTTGAAAGCACATCCTGCTGCTGTTAGAAAGACTCATGACGTAAACATATTATTATGTAATAAATTAAATATTGTACTTGAATTCCAAATTCTAATAGCACATGCTGTTCGTGGAAAAAAATTAATTTATTGAGTAACATGTTATTTTGATTTAAATTAATTAGATGCAAAACTAACTATGCCCTATATGATCCTTTCCACTTTTTATGCACTTTTTATAATAAGATCTAACACGTCCTCTCGCTTAAGATCTCGCTCACTGAGTTTCACATCAGCGTCCTTCGCTGCCCTTAAGAATCTGAATATATCCTAACTGAATCTCTTTTTAATCGCACTAGTTCGATTACACAACAAGACACGATTTTTGTTTCTGACTTCTGAATTTTGAATAAATTAGCTTCTTGTACGTTACTAATAAAAGAAGAACTAATTTGATAATTTGATCAGTATTTGCTTTGAGAACACTTTTTCGAATTTTATTATACTTGACAAAAATAAAATCTTTTGGTGAACTTTTTTTCATTTCTGAAAAATGATTGGTAATAGCATACAAATGTAAATTAAGGAACAATTAAGAAGAAAAGTTATTATTCTTAGAGATTTTCTTATATTTTGTTTGGACATTCTCTTATTAAATCGCAAATGTAATTTCCAATCATATTCTCGTTGTATGGCTCTTAGTAACGTCGTTCACAGTTCATCACATCTTAATGAAATCGCTCTTCCTGCTCCTCTGAAAGTATGAATGTGGTAATGTAGTGAATCTGCTTTACTACCCCATAAACAGAGAAATCAAGGATATTTAGTATACCCGCCTTAAATTCCCACCAGAAACCCAATCATCTTGAAGTTTCTTATTACTGGCCAGTTGTATTCAAAATATTGTATTTAAAAACCGAGTAATATTTCTTATCGTAGTTTCCCTTAATGTGCCACAGGAATACTAGAGATTGGGTTTCCATTATGAAGAAGGACTGCTTTCGAGTTTTTAACTGTTAATGAAAGAAAGAAGATATATTGTACATGGTACTCTTATAAATTCCAAATTCCACTGTTGCAATCTTCAACCCAAAAACTTTGCTTTACACTTGAGCAGGTCTCGTATTAAGACATTGAATTCGTGGGATAATGTGGCTCGAAACCTTGCAAATTTATCATGAATTCACTGTCATCGGTAAGCTGTTTGCTGTATACTTAATGAGTGATGCCAAAGTTGTGAAAATAATTATTACATTCTTCACTTTGAAAATAATTTCTATCATGTAATTTTTTTACTCTGATTATTCAAAATGCTTTCAGTAAGATAACTACATTTTTCTTTTGTTCTAACATTGTACATATCCTTTTACCGTTGTATATGACTTTGAAGATATAATTTTTGACCAATTTCGACTTTAAAAATTGATTTGGTTTCGACAAAAGCAAAACCAAATAATTAAAAAAAATGATTTCTAAGTTATTTTCTATAAGGAATTAGAATTTATCCATTAGGTCTGAGAAACAAAAAATCATTTTTGTTTTTGTCGCTATTGGAGCAGATTTAATACATTGAGAATTAATTAGATATGAGAATTGAATTAAGAGAGTTGAATTGAATTGTGTTTTGCTTTTTTAGTTTGTTTTGATCTATTTCTGCTTCTTGATTTTGTACTATTTGAATTAATAATTTATATAAAAAATGATTGTCGAAATCTGTACAAAAGCACATCATGTGAAAACGGCTGAACCAATTTTGATCTTTTTTTTTTGTAGTTGTACTTATGGGGTCACCACGATAATTTATGCCTTAGTTGGACCCAGTAGGTGACGCTTTTGTTGGGATAAAAGCACTTTATTACCAAATTTTTAACATGTCTTTATCTACAATACAAAACCGACAAATTAATGCTAATGAAAAGAGTTGCAAACTTTTTTTTCAGTTTTTAACTATTAATATAACATTTTTAAGTGTGAAATGTTTTGAAAACCACTGCCAGACCAAGCATAAAAAGTTTTGTACGTTTTTTGGTTTTTAATGCTTTGGTTGTTGTTATTTTTGTATATTTCATCTCTGAGTACGCTTGATTTGTTTGTGTTTCAATTTCGGTTGGTCGATAAGGGAAGTGGGAGGGTCGCTTTCGTTTGTTTTTTTGTTAAGTGAGGGTGAGTGTATTAGTAAAATCAAAGTGTCCCTGCTCCAAAAAAGGTTGCGAACCACTGCACTAACAAATAAATAACGTTATGCAGAAGAGCGATAGACACAAAATTTCTTCATAATGTCGGGACAACTCTAGATCAAATTTAATGAAAAAATGCCAGCAATGACACGTCAAAACATCGGTCGGAAAACGCGGAATCCAACTCGACTTTAAATTCTTCGAAGCAATGTGTTGGAAGAAGAACGTAGCCAACGTTTCGAGACAGAGAGAGTGAGTATTTATCACGGCTCCGGAACAATCCATTCCGTTGAGATTAGGCGAGAGGCGACAAAATAGGAGGAAAACGTTTCCTCTCTTTCCGCTCTTCCCTATTAACCTTTGGCATTTAGGTATGATGCAACTATCGATACGCCGGCGATAATTCCGTGCAGATTGGAAAAATTAGCACTAGCTGTCAATATTGCAGTGCTTTGAGGTTTCGCCTTGAACCAACAGGATTATGTTGTCTAAACGGCACGGTCAAGTTACCACAACTGACAACGCCACCTGAACCTCTGAATTCATTACTTTCGAGACAAGAACCTCTGTCAAATCATTTTTTGCAGAACATTCAAAGTTACAACAGGGTGTCCCAAATGACATCATTTGGTGCAAATTCAATATAATTGAGGAACGGGGTTTCAATCCAACTTTTAAGGTTTTTTTTCTGTAACAAAGATCATACACATTCGTTCCAATATATAACCACGAATATGAAAAGTCCATAAATAAATTTCTTTATTAAAGATTCAAGGACAAATTCTCCAACTCGCTGGAGCATTATTGCCAATTGGTGGGGAGTATAAATTTCTTCAACTTTATTTCCTTGGAAATTCTGAAGCTGAAGTGAATCAGGAAACGCTCCTAATATTAATATTTTTGGCGGGCAGTGTATATTGAACATTTCGGATATTGATCATTTCGAATGTTGAACAATTGTCAACCGTTCAATTTTCGTCGCAACGGGAACAGTATTTCATATATGTACATAACGAATTCATAAGTGCCGTTATCTATACTGTTTGGTGCCATCGCATACAACATTCATGTACATAATGAATGCTTAAGTGCAGTTGTCTATACTGTTTGTTGCCGTCGCATACAACATTCATGTACATAATGAATGCTTAAGTGCAGTTGTCTATACTGTTTGTTGCCGTCGCATACAAAGTTTCATGTACATATCGAATACATAAGTGCTGTTGTCTATACTGTTTGTTGTCGTCGCTTACAACATTTCATGTATATATCGAATAAATAAGTGCAGTTATCGTTGCTCGTTCTTGCTATTGTGTTCTGTTCATTTTGCTTGCATATAAATATATCAGTGAGCAGCTGTTAGTTTTTTTTTTTGTTTTGGACTTTTGGATTGCTTGATTATTGTTGTTCTTTCGCTTTTGTTACGATCAGTCTGTCGCTGGCTAAATCTAATTACTTTTTCGTTGTTTCGCTTTGCATTCTTAATTATTGTACACTACAATAAACACAGTGTAATTTAACTCTTTTTCGTTTATACAATTCACCAATCATAATACACAAAACTTGTGAATATGACGACGCTCATACATATCAGCGGACTAATATTTTGAAAGCTAAACTTCTCGTACCCAAAACAGTAAAGAACTCGTCAAAGTGTGAACAACCCATGACGAATGTGGAATTGAAATTTCGTCTTGATTTACTGGAGAAACATTTCGGTCACTGGCATGCGCTTCAAAACGATCGTGTTGGTTTCGATGACAGTGATGACATTGTGTCTGTCGAATTCGAGGAGGTATACGTAGCTGCTAAGGTACGAATCAACGATTAACTTGGCGGGAATTTATTGGATTCAACCAATTTGGAACACTCAACAACTATCATTGCGCACTAACTAAAGGTGCCAGCATTGTCACTACCATCACTACCATTTAACGGGAAGTTTTGCCAATTTAAGAATTTTATATCATCATTTATTCAAACCGTAGATCATGAGCATGGTTATACTAATATCGATAAGTTTTATCAACTACTCGAATGTCTTCAAAGCCCGGCCTAAGAATGTGTCCAAGCATATGCGGTGACACATGAAAACTACCCACTGGCCTTGCAACGGCTGAAGGATCGGTATGATAACCCGGCACTAATCTAAAGACAACAGCACTCATTTGCGGTGTTTAGTTGATACTACTTCAACGTTGTAGGGGTCTCTGAAATCGCTCGATGATATTGAAAGGGTAGGAGATTCAATGTTGATAAACGTGCTAGTGGAAAAGATGGATGTTCATTCCGAACAGAAGTGGAATGAATCTTTGTCATTCAAAACGTTGCCAACTTAGGATGAGTTCGTGGCAGTGCTAGAACGGTATTGTCAACAACTTGAAGCCCATTCTGACAGTGTCAAATTAGATCGACCTCAACAAAGCAACAAAAGTAATAAAGGTCGTAATCATGCCGTACTCGTAATCAACTTACACTTTTAGCTGCATCAATGCTGTGTGCCCAAATTGTTGCAGCCAATACCATCGAATCAATAATTGTTTAAAATTCAAAACCTTGTCACCTGCGATGCGATTTCATCAAATCAACACATTGAATCTGTGTCCAAATTGTTTATTGGTCATCGCATGCAGCAATGTCCATCGTCGATTAGATGTCGTGTTTGTGGTCAAGCTCATCACACTTTGCTGTACCGTGGACGTACACCAGATCAGTCTACATCAGCATTAACTCCACCACAATCGTTCCCGAGTTCAGTCGAATTGCCTATTAAAAAACGACATTGCTATATCGCACACAAATTCGAGCATCTTTGGTCAAGGTATACTGTTAGCAACTACCTTGGTTCAGGTTCGTGATGCATAAGGACGGTATCGGCTTGGTCGTGTATTGCTTGATTCATGTTCTCAAATAAATTTCGTTGCTGCAGAGTTTGCACAAATCTTGCGATTGCCAAGAAAGGTACAACGCACTGAAGTTCTGAGTATTGGTGAATAACAATCACACATTATTCACTGCACGTCAACTATTGTCAAATCATGTGTTTCTTCATGCGAACTACCACTAGATTGCTGCATCACATCGTACATACCATTTCAGCCTGATCCGGCTATGGACATTTCTGTTTGGGTCATTCCTAAAAACATTCCATTGGCAGATGAACGTTTTTACGAATCTCGTCGCATCGACTTGCACTTGGGAGCAGAATCATTCTTCGAGGTGCTAAGCGTTGGTCAAATCAAGCACATGCATGTTGTCTTGGAAAGCCGCCATCAATTCCAACATGGAACGCTTATGGAAGCTGGAAGAAATGTCATCAGGGACTAGTCACCACACGCCTGAACAAACCAGCTGAGCGAAATATTTTCTGAGCCAAACTCGTCGGGACGACAATGGTTGTATTGTTGCCTTTCAAAGATGATCCGCGCATTCTAGGAGAATTGAGAAATCTCTGGGAGGCGTATTCCGCATTCATCCAATTTAAAATCTCAATATACCAAATTTATAACTGAGTATGAACAACTAGGTGACATGACTTTGGTCCCAACTCCTTCGCTCGAATCACCTCACTACTAAATACCGCATCATTATGTTCACAATCCTAGTAGTACAACAACGAAGTTCAGGGTTGTCTTCGACGCGTTATGTGCCACTACTTCAACAAAATCTTTTAATGGTTGGCCCTACCTTGCAACTTAAGTTATATTTGCTACTTCTACAGTTTCGCGTCTATCGGTATGACATTACTGCCGACATTGTCAAAATTTATCGCCAAATACTTCTCGATTCAAGCCATCGACAGTTCCAGTATATCTTATGGTGAGCTGACATAAATAAACAATGACACACCTATCGTTACT
Organism: Amiota minor; assembly: GCA_037043295.1. Taxonomy (NCBI): domain Eukaryota; kingdom Metazoa; phylum Arthropoda; class Insecta; order Diptera; family Drosophilidae; genus Amiota; species Amiota minor. The sequence goes on from JBAMAW010000061.1 coordinate 58,229, forward strand.
GTTACTTACGGTACTTGGGCTGCACCTTTTCTGGCCATGAGGAGCCATATATATCTTGCAGACTGGTATGCTGCCGAGTTCCATATCGGTGCTGCCGCAATTAAGTCACCATTTTTTGAGGATGATCTTTTGTGCGGTTCCGATGACGTCATGCACCTGTAAACATTGAGATCTGAAGTCATCGAAATTTTAAAGCGTGGTCAATTTGAGTTAGCAAAGACGTATTCAAATCATCCAGACTTCATAGATGATGGTATCATAACGGATTTGAATATGGGATCAGATGTTACAATCATGGGATCAACATCGTGATTTAATTTTGTTTTCATTTATTCCAAAGTTCAGGACAGGATTCAGGACATATTCCAGAGACATCAGTTTACATCATTCATCATCGATCAGGCCTTGAAGTCATTACCAGAGCCTTGCCATGATAATCCTGACAACTTTCTCAGAAGTTTGGAATCGTGTCACTCCCACCAAGCAGCATTTTTTGGTGCGTTGGCGACATGAATACATCAACGAACTACAGGCTCGGGTGAAATGGACTACACAATCGCCCAACATACAAAACGATGCAATAGTGATCATTCATACAGACCTACTCTGGCTACTTAGTCGAGTCATATCTGTCATTGCTGGTAACGAGGGGAAGGTGCGAGTAGTCGACGTACTCACAAGCCATAGAATCATTCGGCGACCAATACACAAACTTGCTATGCTGTCTGTTGGTTGAACGCAAACACTTTCAAGGGGGCCGGGATGATGGAGCAGATTTAATACATTGATAGTTAATCTTAAGTAACGTAAAGAGAATTGTATAAGAGAATTGAATTAAGAGACTTGAAGGGATTTGTCATATTGCTTTTTGCTTGTTTCGCTCCTTTTGATCTGTTTCTCTTTCTTGATTTTGTATGATTAGAATTAAGACTGAATTTTATACAATAAATTAGCTATGAACGGTTGATGTTGTATAGTCGGTTCAGTTTACAGCCCCAAAATAATTATTCGATCAGATCAGGAAAACGATCCTGATATTAAGAGTCGACTAGTGTTATATGTTTATATCTTTCTGTTTTGCAAATAAATTTCCCCCATCCGGTCAAAACCAGGTTAATTTAAATAAATTTGCTATAAGATTAATTTTAATTCTTGGTTTACTTATTAAGTTTATTATTAATTATATAAATTCATTTTAAGCTATATTTTATATACATGCTCGTATATGTACGTTGTTAGTACCAGAAGCGTTCTTCTGGTTGAAAATCGCACTATTTGGAGTGTAAATTTTATCTTGGTTTGGTTCTGGTCTGGTTTGCGTAATGTTCTGATGAACATTAAAATTATTATCTTAAGTCTAAGCGTTCAAACAGTAAAAGTAACTAAATTCTCTTAAATACCAATTCATTAAATCTCCTTTAACATCACGACCCCGTTGAAAGTGTCCACTTTCAACCAATAGGCAAAACGGCAAGTTTGTTTATAGATTGTCTAATGATTCCATTCTTTGTTCGTACGTCGACAACTCGCACCGTCCCATCATTACCAGGAATGAGAGATGTGGTTCGACTAAGTAGCCAACGTTGTGGTGGGATGATAATGTAGTCTGCAGTTGATTGAAGCTTTCGTTGCGCCAATGCATACAAAATTTCTGTTTGATATTGACCACACGATTCCAAACTTCTGAGTAGGGTGAATTTTCATTCAAGTCAATATGACAAGGCTCTGGTCCCTGCCCTCACTCCTGTCCGATAATGAAGTGGCTTGGTGTCAATGCAATCATGTCATTAGGATCTGAAGATGCAGGTGAGATAGGACGTGAGATTAATATGGCCTCAAACTCTGCAACGACTGGGCTGAGTTCATCGAAAGTCAAGCGTGTATTCATTAGGCTTCAATTCAACAATCCCTAGGAAAGTCTTCTGAAATGTGGTGCTATGGATGAAATGAAAATTAATAAAGTCTGTTGAACAATATTTTAGAATTGACTGTTGATTATTCCAATTGAACAAGAATGCCTTGAACTCGTTCAATTTATTTGAAGATCCAATAAAGTTAGTGACTTTAACTCAGACATTCCATAAAGGCATTAGTAGACAGATCTGATACTACTTCTACCACGAATGCTTAAGTATGTATGTACCGGGCCGCAGAAGTCCATACCACATCTTTCGAATGGCCTCGCAACAAAATTCTCTCCACAGGAAGGTCACCCACAACCTGTTGCTGAAGTTTCGGGCAATAACGTACACAATACATGCGTGATCTTATCAACGGCAAACTAAGTTGCGAGCATTGATGACCCAGAATTTTTGTCGTAATAGTTCGATAAGTGTCTTAGGACCATCGTGATAACTCTTATGATCCAAATGTATAACATATTTATCGTTAGCCGGCAATATGATTGGATGAGGTTGACCATCTGAAATATCAGCCAATTTCAATCGTCCCCCAACCATGAGCAGTGAAAAACCATCAACGGTCTCCAGGAACGGATTCAAAAATATCAACTGACCCGTGAGCGCTAATCCCTAATGAAGGATGTGAAACATCATCTAAGTAGTATTTTTGTTGAATGACCCAAACGATATAATAGAGTGCTCTTCGAAGTTCTGCTGGGATAGATATCTCCAGGTGCCGTTTGATCGTGAATCTCTGATACTCGATTTTCCACAAATGTAGAATACAGTCTTGATAGTAGGTGAGCTCCACATAGCTATAACTTTGGCAGCGATTTCTGTTTAATAGAGCTACTCTTGAGTTTGCCGTGAATAGATTGACAGAGACGTTGCCATGGTCATCGACGGAGCGAACGTACAATATAAAGAGCTCGATATTTTTTTTGTTTTTTTTTTTTTTTTTTTTGTTGTTCTCGATTGGATATGTACTATTGTTTTCCTACATCTTATATCTTAAATATAAAAGAAAACACTAAGTACATTTTTAACAATAAGAAGGGAAAAGGCAGTGGACAATATCGAATATTTTCGAATGGTCTCTTGCATAATGGTCTGGATTACTGGACGTCTTAGGCCTCATTTTTGAGAGCTACTTGCGGCAGGCCAACAACCGCAAGATGCCTCTCAGAGCCACCCGTAACCTAAGTTACGTCAGATCGTCGGGTCTGCTTCGTTTTAAGCGTCTACGTCCAGACAATTCGTTAGATGGAAGGTCTGTTATTTCTAGATTGGTATGTCGCTCTAATGTTTTGTGGTACCTTCTGCTAGCATTAATGATTTCTTCCTGAATCATAGTTATGCCGTGGTCTTTGTGAATTTCATAGTTAGATATAAACCAGTCCGCATTAACTATTGATCGAAGTATTTTCGATTGTTGACGCTGAATAATGTTAATGTTAGTTTTCTTGGCTGTACCCCATAATTGCATGCCGTACGTCCATATAGGCTTAATTACACTATTGTATATTACCAGTTTCCCATTGGTTGATAACTTAGATCTACTTTAAGAAGCGGGTATAGCTGCTTAAATTTTATTATTAGTTGATCTCTCTTTTTTTGGATATGATGTTTCCACGTCAGTTTACTATCAATATGCATGCCCAGGTACTTTGCCACATTGCTTAATGGAATGTCAGTACCTTTAATTTTTAATTGTCTTGGCTGATAAGCTGTCCGTGTTGTGTATATCACTTGCGTCGTTTTTAGTTCATTCACTTTTATTTTCCATTTATCAAACCAAATGCAAGCTTTGTCAAGAATATTCTGCAGCTTAGTTGTTGCTACAACTAAATTTTTATGGGAGTACATTAGTACTCTATCGTCAGCGAAGGTAGCCACCATTGCCGAGCTATCTCCTGGAGTTGGGATGTCTGATGTGTATAAAGTATACAACATAGGACCAAGCACGATTCCTTAAGGGACTCCTGCTCTTATCTGTCTTAGCGTAGAAGATTCATCCTTACATTTAACGTAGAAATAGCGAGCGTCAAGGTAGCTTTTAATGATTTCAAATAGATCAGTTGGAAATACGGTATTATTTTTTCTAAATAGGCCGTCGTTCAAGACTTTGTCGAAGGTTTTTTCTATGTCCAAAAAAACACCAACTCAGAACTTTTTTTCATCAAGATCTGTTAAGATTTTGTTAGTTACTCTGTGGACTTGCTGAATTGTGGAGTGACTTTGTCTAAACCCGAATTGGTGGTCAGGTATGATTCTGTTCACGTCTTAATATCGCATTGAACAAATTCCTAATAAATACGATTGCCTTCGCAGGGAGCTCTTTAAGTAACTTTCCAGTTATTTGGTCATAACCTGACATTTTTCTCTGACTAGTGCGCTTTTCAAATCTTTGATTCCTTTGTTAAGTTTAGCTTTGTCATTTGGATCTCTCGTCCTTTGCCATATCTTACTCAGTTTGTTTTTGTTCGCGACTTGAGTTTTTATTGAGCGGGGGAAAATATAGTTGTCCTCTTTTGGATTAAGATCAGGCGTTGCTCTATAAGCTGCTTCGTTTATAATGTCATTCAAGTATATCACTGACTTTTCAATATCGTCAGGTTCTTTAAGAGGTACATTTATTGTGAGGCTATTGTCAATAAATTCTCTGTACGCCTCCCAGTCAGTTCTGAAATTATACATTCTGCACGCGGGTTGATGTTTTTTTATTGCGCAACTATATTCAACTTGTATTGGTGAATGATCGGAAGAAAGTTCAAGTCGGGAGTCAATTTTGAAATGTGTTATATTCATGTTTTTTAATACACAGAAGTCTATTAAATCCGGTATTTTGGTGTTTGTCAGCTTTGAACCCCAGTTTACATGTTTCGCGTTGTAATCACCTACTACGAAGAACCTTGGACCAAGCTCTTTAAAGTAGTCCTTAAATTGAGCTGTTGAGATTGAGTGTCTAGGTGGGCAATAAATCGCTGCTATTGTGAAAGGTCCATATTTGTCTTCTAATAGCAATTTGGTCGACTGAATGTGAGCGTGTTGATAATTTTCTAGTTCTCAACGTGTCGAGTATTGTTTTTAACAATGATAGCCGTGCCACCATGTCCTGAACCATCCGGGTGATTTGTTTTATATATTTTATATCCGGGAATGCTCAAGAAGTGATTACTTGTGCAATGGGTTTCAGAGATTAGAGCTACGTCAATCATATTGTCATTTAGAAATAGTTGGAGTTCAAGGATATGTTTGTGCAAACCATTGGCATTCCAAACAATAATTCTTAATTTATTGTCCATTTTGTTTGTCAAGTTTGGTTATCAGGATGGTAATTATATACATCATGTTAGTCACCCGTTGAATCAATTGCTTCATCATGATTTTAAGTCCAGCTGAATCGTCATTTGGCATAATATTATTGTTGTTTTGATGGGAGGAATTACTTTCTATGGTCGGATTCTCAGTTGAGATGACTTTAGATTTTTGGGTTGGTCGGTTGATTGGCTGGGGTTGGGGAGTCGCAGCTGTAATTTGCGCGTAGCTTATACCATTCTCCACTTTACTGGACGTTATGGGCATTTGCTGAACTTTTGTGAGATCCGTCAATATTTTGGGTCGAAGGGCAGGAAACCGTTGGATTTTAAGGGTTTTGTATATTTCACAACCCTTGTTGTTGGCTGTATGAGCTCCACCACATAGAGCACATTTTATTTTAGTAGTTGACTCCATACAACAGTCGATTGTTTTGTGCTTACCATCACATTTGACGCATACTGGATCCCTGGTACAATAGTTTCGGGTGTGCCCGTATTTTTGGCAGTTGCTGCATTGCACTATCATTCTCTTGTTGTGGGGGGCCTCAAATTTAATTTTGGTATGTAGTAATGTCGTAATATTATAAATATTTTTATTAGTTGAACTACTTTTAAGTTCAATTGAGAACAAAGGGAGTGGTTTATTGGTTGTTCTTTGTAGGATATTATGTATATTTATAACTTCGTGGCCTAATATCTTCAGTTCGCGTTTTATGTCGTCGGTGTCTGTTGATTGATGAAGGTGTCTAATACTCACTGTCTTTGGGCTTGAATATTTCGTTTCTTTGGTTTTTAGTAATTCAATGATTTTTTTATAATGTAGGGGCTCTGCCGGTTGGATACGTACTTCATCAATGGGCAATGTTTTAAGTACGTAGTTATGATCTACAATTTCATACAGAGCATTATTAAGAATGGAGATTTCTTCTACCCCCTGCACATAAATAGGTGGTGGCTTATTAGCTTTTGGAGGTCGCTTGGAACCATTGTCCAGAGTATTCTTCGCTTCTTCTAAATTGTCATCGTCGATATCTAAGATGCCAAAATAATTGGAAGATGGCTTGCCAAGCCAGTAGTTAAGTGTGGTCTGCTTTTTTTTTTTGTTTAGTTTAGAAGATATGGTAGGTGACGGTTTGTTTGGCTTTTTGTTAATGTTTGGTGATTGATCAGTCGGTATGGCTGGTGATTGCGTTTTTCTATTTCTTTTATTTGAAGCTAACTGTTCAGATCCAGTTTTATTATTTGAGTTTTGTACTTTTGTGATAATTGTTGGTGTAGGCAAAGAAGCGATCGAATCGTTGTTGTTATTGTGGATATGAGTTTTGGGATTAGTTGTTGTTGCGGTAACTGCATACGATGACGCGATCGGAGTAGCTCCATGGTGTTGAGACAACAGGCTTTGTGTTATAGTTGTTGTAGTTGCTGATACAATTGCAGCTTGGGTAGAGTACAGGGGCGGTTGTGGGGAAGGGCATTGGGTGCTCCATGGTAAGGAGCACCTGGGTTCGGCTGTCGAGCAAAGAACTGGAGAACAAGAACTTGCCCTGCGCTCAGGCGACTTGGTGGTTAAAAATGAGGATTCATTTTTGTGTTTAGGACAGGAAGAGACAAACGAGAAATATGCATTTCTTGTCGTCTTTGTTGTTGAACTGTTTTTTTGATGAGCAAAGCTCATCTTAACGATTTTGTTATAGGTTCCTATTGATTTCTTTGTATGTTTTAAATTTTACTTCACTAATGCAATGATTTGCATAGAAAAGGGAACTAAAAATTAAAACAACAAGAAATTCCAATCAATAGAAATAAGTATGAAAAAAATTTTTTCGATGCTGAGCTTAGGAGCGGAAGAAAGAAACACGTCTTCACTGTTCGAATGCCAGCAATGGAATACGGATGCTGAAATTGAGAGTATCGAAAGGTTAGTGATTTCCTTACTTACATACTTTGGAGCAAATGAAAATAGAATTAAGTCGTGCTGTTGTTCTCACTGCACAACAAGCGTGCTGATTGAAAAATCCCAAGTCAAGTCCTTTATGGTAACGTCATCCATGAAATTTGCATGGTTCGAATGCCATTTTGTTAAATCAAACTGATCACGTTTCAAAATTTCGATGACTTCATATGTCAATATTTGGAGATGCGTGATGTCATCAGAGCCGCAGAAAGAATCGTCTACATAAAATGACAACTTAATTGCAGCAGCACAAATAGGGAACTCGGCAGTATACTGGTCAGCAAGATATATGAGGCTTCTCAAGTCCATATAAGGTGTGGCTGCGGTACCGTAAGTAACCGTGTTGAATCGGTAAGTGTAAAATTGTGTTGTGAATTGACGTTAATAACGATCGAGAATTGCTGAAAAGGGCCATAGCTGATGAGAAATCATGGGTACATGGTTATGACGTCGAAAAAAAATTTAATACAGATTCTGCTATCCATTTTTTTGAAATAGGCAAAAATCGAAGATGAAACAAAACACGTGCAAGCAAAAAAACGAAAATCGAATATTACGTAGCCGGTGTAAATTCAAAATTCACCGATTCTTTTTGAACAGACCTCGTATATCTTAGTTGCTTTTTATTTCTGAAAGTCTATAATAAGTATAATTTCGTGTATGTATATGTCCCTAATTTCTTCGTTCAGTATAGGTATAAGTTAACACCAGAAACCAAAATAACATCACGTTCAAGGTCTGGATTGCATCCGGACCAATGATGAATAACGTACAAAGTGCTGATTCAAGAATTCATTGCAACGTGAATTCGGTAATGTGAATCCGCACGCGCAAGAATGGTATACGGACAGAATGACAGACAGTGACACGACGTAGGGTTGCTCTTAAGCTTCGAATGTTTAAGTTTTCAGTTTAAAAAGTATACTCAATAAATAAAGTTTCTGACGGAACACAACAAACAATATAAAGACATTAATTGGCGTCCAAATGCTCGAATCCATTTCTTAAAAATGAGTGATCGGCCAGTGAATAATAAAAATTAAAAAAAAAAAACAAAGGGCAAAGAAACCAAATACAAAGTACTTGGCGAAATACAAATGTGAGACGACACATAAGTGCAGGACAGCCCGGCTATCTAGCAATAATGAAGCTGCTGATACAGTGAGTAGTGCTCGTTAGATTAAGAAAAAAAACTATAAATAACAAAAAATGTGTGAGTGTGCTTAAGCTTTGATGTGAAACACGTTGACTATGTTACTAAATGAATTAATTAAAGTTTGATGTAAAATTTCAGTATTAAATTTCAATTTAATTAATATAGGCGATTATTGGCGATGATAACATAATGATAATTGTCACTTTTGGAGTTGTATGTTGGAATGAGTCGACTTGTGGTCATTTGCAAGTTAAATATATCCTTTAAAAATGAATGACTGGTTCGGCATCATGTGAAGCAAAGTTGATATTAAAGTCGCTACCCAGAATCATAGGCAAATTGTCAAAGTCCACTTTAAGTACAGCAAATCCAATCGCTGTGCAGTTTGAAGAGTGGCAGCGTTGAATTTGCATGTGTGTATCAGTGTTTTGTTTTAGATATATCGCTTCACCACCAGCAACTTTTTCAAACTGAGCGCAACAGACGAAATTTGGAATGCAGCCAAGTCCAAACAACAGAAGAAAGGTACATTGTTGTGACATCGCATCTGTTAGATCATTTGAGAGCCGTTAAACTTTGGCAGGTAAATTCATACAAAGAATGACTTAGATAGACGTAGTACTAATAGCATCAAAGATTGTATCCTGGTGAGTTTTTAGAGAATTATTTGTAAGCCTTGCCAATTCAGTTTGAAGGGGAAGAAAACTGCGTGCAACTCTTCGTTCATGATGAAACTTTTTCAGTTTTCGTACAATAAATGTCCTCAAGACTTGTGACTCTTGATGCGACATAAGCGAGTGTTGGTCAGTTTTTTAATTCATCAACCTGGTGGAACCTACTGCTTGTCAAGTGCGCGTTGGTCATGATATTTGTCATCTCTAACACCGAGCATTACTTTGGGCGATAGGAACCAAATCCTTTACAATGTCATGTGAATATGTCCCGCAGAAAGGTTCCTGAAACCCAATTCTATAACTAAGAGAATTAACATGTCGAGCTAGTTTATCCTTGTGAAGAGCTTTACGCTTTGAACATTCTTCTTTGACAGGTGGTACTTCCAGGTCTTTGTGAATGTCTTCATTCCTTGAATCGAATTGAATTGAAAATCGTGGAGGACAATATACAGCAGATAACGTCAGATTACCATAACGCATTTGCAACCGGACCGAAGTTGCTTGTAGATAATGATGAGTATGACTCTAGGGTCTGATGTTTAAAACGCCTTTCCATCGGAATGTAGAGTCTGTAGTTGTTTTTGCTAGTCAAATGAGTCTCGACTGAGATGACCTCTAGATACTTCATCAGCTCTAGTTTGGAACCGCCATTTGCAGTTCAAATGAGCCATTATGGGGAAATTAACTTATCCAAAATTTTCATTTGAATTTTCATCATCTCTTGAAGAGGCATCATTAAATTGATTGATTCAGGGTCTGTAATAAATTCACCAACATAAATAGATTCACTAGAACTTTGTGGACATTGGCTCATTACACGCATTTAGAGTTGTGGTAGTTTGTGAGATTGGCTTATTATGTTGAGACATTGGAGCCTTAAGCTTCATAATCTTTTTCGCAGTTTCTTGTTGAACGCCTAAGCGGTGGGCACCTGCATACGACACATTTGAAGTTATAGGAATATTAGGTGGTGGACACATACCCGTCGTTGATTCTGTACGGTTAGCTTCACGGCTAAAACAGGCGGAATTTTTTTTGTGACTGCAAACGGTTCTTCAACTCCTTATATACAGGAGAACCTCTATAATTGGCTGCATTATTGCTCCCACAGTGACTGCATTTTTAAGATCAGGATTATCGCGACTTAGTTAACAGGTTGCGGTTTCATGCAAGTCTCCACAAGCTACGCATGCTGGACGAAGGGTGCAATAAGATTTCGTGTGGCCAAACTCCTGACAATTTGTGCATTGCAATGGGATGCACTTCATTTTTCTTTAAGTGCTGCAACTTTGGGGCCAACTCAATTTTGTACAATGGCTGTGGAAGAGGATATCTTAACCGTTGTTTATTTGATCAAGACTGTTTTCGTCATTAACAATATAAGTTACTACAACTGATATTCAATTAATATATATTCAATTAATTCCAAAAACCTTAAAGCTCCATTTGCTAAGCCATCAGATGAATAACGGCTATGGAAAGCTACTTGGAGGGATCCGACTTAGCTATGGAAGAGGTGGAAGAGTCGCTGCAAGATCTGTCCATTGAGTGAGATGAAAAGGAACAGAAAAGCGCTGGTGTCATAGTGGTGTCACACAACGGAGAGAATAAGGCAAAGCATAGTTAAGATCACAACGGAGAGCAAAACGAATATAACTAATGAGAGCTTGGATCAAAGCGAAGAATACACAAATGAAGAAAAAGTGAAGATAACAACGGAGAGCGTGGAAAGGAGCAGAAGGCACACAAAGGAGACCAGAAGTACCTCAAAACCAAAAAACCAAAACTGGAATGATCCTTAGCTTAAAAGACCCTTAACCTTTCAACTGCAACCCAAGAAGATTTTCATATTCTGAAAAGATAGAATTATCAAAGACTTTAGATAAATACTTGGCAAAAAGCTACATACGTAATAGTGAGTGAGAATTTGTATCACCCATCGTACCATCGTACTTGTAAAAAAGAAAACTGGCGAGACAAGAATGTGTGTCGATTAGCGCAAATTAAACAAAGTAACTGTTAAAGATAATTACCCGATTCCGCTCAGAAACGATCTTTTTGAGAGGTTGGCCAATAAATAGTTGCTCTCAAAACTTGATCTGAAGAATGGATTATTCTATGCGTTCGTGGACGAAGAATCAGTAAAGTACACCGCGATCATTACACCTTTGAGGCAGTTCGGATTTCTGAGAATGCCATTTGGTTTACGCAACGCGTAGTCAACGTTTCAAAGACTCGTTAAAAAAAAATTGCCAATAAATAGGGTTAGGGCGGGAAATGTTATAATTTAATTTGATGATATAATGAAAGTTTGACTTACATCACGATCCTAAAGAAAATTTTTAAAAGACTAGTAGACAATAAACTAGAACTTCGAATAGACAAGTGCGAATTCTTACAGAACGAAGTTAAATACTTGGGCTACACCATAACTGGTGAGGGAATCAAACCAGATGAAAAAATTGCAAGAGTTGTGCACTCACTTTTTTCGGTTTTTAACTTTTAATATAATATTTTTAAGTGTTAACTGTTTTGAAAACCACTGCCAGACCAAGCATAAAAAGTTTGGTACGTTTTTTCGTTTTTAATGCTTTGGTTGTTGTTATTGTTGTATATTTCATCTCTGAATACGCTTGCTTTGTTTGTGTTTCAATTTTGGTTTGTCGATAAAGGAAGTGGGAGGGTCGCTTTCGTTTGTTTTTTGTTAAGTGAGGGTGAGTGTAATAGTAAAATCAATATTAGGATTAAATATATTAATTAAACGTTTCGATTGAAGTTTATTTTTAACCTTGTGGTCCCTGCTAATAATAATAGTAAAATCAAAGTGTTCCCTGCTCCAAAAAAGGTTGCATTAACAAAAAAATAACGTTATGCTAAGAGCTATAAACACAAACTTTCTCATGATGTCGTGACAACTCCAGATGAAATTAAGAGAAAAAATGCCAGCAATGACACGTCAAAACATCGGTCGGAAAACGCGGAATCCAACTCGACTTTAAATTCTTCGAAGCAATGTGTTGGAAGAAGAACGAATTTATCACGGCTCCGGAACAATCCAGATTGAGATTGTTGAGATTAGGCGAGAGGCAACAAAATAAACGAGCAAACGTTGCATTTCCCTATTAACCTTTGGCGTTTAGTTATGATGCAACTGTCGATGACGCCGGCGATAATTCTGTGCAGATTGGAAAAATGGGCACAAGTTGTCAATATTGCAGTGCTTTTAAGTGTCGCCTTGAACCAACATGATTATGTTAACTAAACGGCAAGGTCAATTTACCACAACTGACAACGCCACCTGAACCTCTGAATTCAATACTTTCGAGACAAGAACCTCTGTCAAATCACATTTTGCAGAACATTCAATGTGTGTCCCAAATGACTTCATTTTTTTTTTTTTTTTGTTTTTGTTTATTCCTGATTGGATATGTACTATTGTTTTCCTACATCTTATATCTTAAATATAAAAGAAAACACTAAGTTTTTCTTTTTTGCTCTGTTGTTCCTTTTGCCCACTTGTTCTCTTTTACACAATGTATGTAGAATAGTAGTTAATTTTTCAACGGTTTTTTACTTTTTACTTCAAAAACACTCAACGCGTTTATACAATAGAGGTTTATTTAAGTATAATTATAAAATGTCGCTAATTATAATAGGAAATACATTGAAATTTGGTCGCATTTCACTGATATAGGGATTTGGTTTTATCTATGCGAGAATGGGACCCAATTGAGGGCGTGTTGCCAATATTGCAGCCTTTTTTGCAAATTATCTAAAGTAATCGTCTTGGTAGCCATTTTGCAAAAAAGAATGGCAAACATGAGCTCCTGTTTGAATGAGTCCTTAAAAGCAGTTGTCGATGTCATCGTCTCGGAGATGGACACTCGTTTTAGGGACTAAAGCTCAGCATCGAAAAAAAATTTTTCTTTTTTCATATTTATTTCTATTGATTGGAATTTCTTGTTGTTTTAATTTTTAGTTCCCTTTTCTATGCAAATCATTGCATTAGTGAAGTAAAATTTAAAACATACAAAGAAATCAATAGGAACCTATAACAAAATCGTTAAGATGAGCTTTGCTCATCAAAAAAACAGTTCAACAACAAAGACGACAAGAAATGCATATTTCTCGTTTGTCTCTTCCTGTCCTAAAAACAAAAATGAATCCTCATTTTTAACCACCAAGTCGCCTGAGCGCAGGGCAAGTTCTTGTTCTCCAGTTCTTTGCTCAGACAGCGCGAACACCAGGTGCTCCTTACCATGGAGCACCCAATGCCCTTCCCCACAACCGCCCCTGTACTCTACCCAAGCTGCAATTGTATCAGCAACTACAACAACTATAACACAAAGCACTGCTTGTACATCAACAGCTTCATTGGTTGCATCAACAACAACAGTTTTCTCAACAACTGCTTCGATCGCGTCATCGTATGCAGTTACCGCAACAACAACTAATCCCAAAACTCATATCCACAATAACAACAACGATTCGATCGCTTCTTTGCCTACACCAACAATTATCACAAAAGTACAAAACTCAAATAATAAAACTGGATCTGAACAGTTAGCTTCAAATAAAAGAAATAGAAAAACGCAATCACCAGCCATACCGACTGAACAATCACCAAACATTAACAAAAAGCCCAAAACAACCAAAGCGTCACCTACCATATCTTCTAATAAAACTAAACAAAATAAAAGCAGACCACACTTAACTACTGGCTTGGCAAGCCATCTTCGAATTATTTTGGCATCTTAGATATCGACGATGACAATTTAGAAGAAGCGAAGAATACTCTGGACAATGGTTCCAAGCGACCTCCAAAAGCTAATAAGCCACCACCTATTTATGTGCAGGGGGTAGAAGAAATCTCCATTCTTAATAATGCTCTGTATGAAATTGTAGATCATAACTACGTACTTAAAACATTGCCCAATGATGAAGTACGTATCCAACCGGCAGAGCCCCTACATTATAAGAAAATCATTGAATTACTAAACTCCCTTTATTTTCAATTGAACTTAAAAGTAGTTCAACTAATAAAAATATTTATAATATTACGACATTACTACATACCAAAATTAAATTTGAGGCCCCCACAACAAGAGAATGATAGTGCAATGCAGCAACTGCCAAAAATACGGGCACACCCGTAACTGGTGGAGCTCATACAGCCAACTACAAGGGTTGTGAAATATACAAAACCCTTAAAATCCAACGGTTTCCTGCCCTTCGACTCAAAATATTGACGGATCTCACAAAAGTTCAGCAAATGCCCATAACGTCCAGTAAAGTGGAGAATGGTATAAGCTACGCGCAAATTACAGCTGCGACTCCCCAACCCCAGCCAATCAACCGACCAACCCAAAAATCTAAAGTCATCTCAACTGAGAAACCGACCATAGAAAGTAATTCCTCCCATCAAAACAACAATAATATTATGCCAAATGACGATTCAGCTGGACTTAAAATCATGATGAACCAATTGATTCAACGGGTGACTAACATGATGTATATAATTACCATCCTGATAACCAAACTTGACAAACAAAATGGACAATAAATTATGAATTATTGCGTGGAATGCCAATGGTTTGCACAAACATATCCTTGAACTCCAACTATTTCTAAATGACAATATGATTGACGTAGCTCTAATCTCTGAAACCCATTGCACAAGTAATCACTTCTTGAGCATTCCCGGATATAAAATATATAAAACAAATCACCCGGATGGTTCAGGACATGGTGGCACGGCTATCATTGTTAAAAACAATACTCGACACGTTGAACTAGAAAATTATCAACACGCTCACATTCAGCCGACCAAATTGCTATTAGAAGACAAATATGGACCTTTCACAATAGCAGCGATTTATTGCCCACCAAGACACTCAACTCACTCAATCTCAACAGCTCAATTTAAGGACTACTTTAAAGAGCTTGGCCCAAGGTTCATCGTAGCAGGTGATTACAACGCGAAACATGTAAACTGGGGTTCAAGGCTGACAAACACCAAAGGGAAAAACTTGCTAAGTGCAATTCATACGATTGGGGGGATGCTTTTGAGTACAGGTGAACCCACATATTGGCCAACAGATCGGACTAAAATACCGGATTTAATAGACTTCTGTGTATTAAAAAACATGAATATAACACATTTCAAAATTGATTCCCGACTTGAACTTTCTTCCGATCATTCACCAATACAAGTTGAATATAGTTGCGCAATAAAAAAACATCAACCCGCGTGCAGAATGTATAATTTCAGAACTGACTGGGAGGCGTACAGAGAATTTATTGACAATAGCCTCACAATAAATGTACCTCTTAAAGAACCTGACGATATTGAAAAGTCAGTGATATACTTGAATGACATTATAAACGAAGCAGCTAATAGAGCAACGCCTGATCTTAATCCAAAAGAGGAGAACTATATTTTCCCCCGCTCAATAAAAATTCAAGTCGCGAACAAAAACAAACTGCGTAAGATCTGGTAAAGGACGAGAGATCCAAATGACAAAGCTAAACTTAACAAAGGAATCAAAGATTTGAAAAACAGTCCAAGGAATTTTAAAAATGAACAATTTGTAAATTATACAAAAACATTATCGCCGACATCTGACACTAACTACTCATTATGGAAGGCTGCTAAGCACTTCACAAATCGCACCTTCCACCAGCCGCCACTTTTAAAATCGGATGGGACTTGGGCTAGAACCAACTATGACAAAGCTTCACTACTGGCTGACTATTATGAAAGGGCTTTTACTACCAATCAATCTAATAGTAACACCAATTTGTACAACAGGACTCCATCTCCACAATACTGTACAAAAATGATTTCAACCAATGAAGTTAGGCACTGTATTGAAAAGCGCACTAGTCAGAGAAAAACGCCAGGTTATGACCAAATAACTGGAAAGTTACTCAAAGAGCTCCCTGCGAAGGCAATCGTATTTATTAGGAATTTGTTCAATGCGATATTAAGACTAAAGCACTACCCATCTTTATGGAAGGTTGTCTGAAATAATAGCCATACCCAAACTGGGCACAGATCCAACCAAGGCGTCCTCGTACAGACCAATCAGCCTATTGCCCTTACTTTCTAAGGTATTTGAACGTCTCCTACTTGACCGAATACAACCAATACTAGACGTGAACAGAACCACCAATTCGGGTTTAGACAAAGTCACTCCACAATTCAGCAAGTCCACAGAGTAACTCACAAAATTTTAAAGGACCTTGATGAAAAAAAGTTCTGTGTTGGTGTTTTTCTGGACATAGAAAAGGCCTTCGACAAAGTCTGTCACGACGGCCTACTTAGTAAAATTAGGACCGTATTTCCAACTGATCTATTTGAAATCATTAAAAAGCTACCTTGACTCTCGCTATTTCTACGTTAAATGTAAGGATGAATCTTCTATGCTAAGACAGATAAGAGCAGGATTCCCTCAAGGAAGCGTGCTTGGTCCTATGTTGTATACTTTATACACATCAGACATCCCAACTCCAGGAGATAGCTCGGCAATGGTGGCTACCTTCGCTGACGATACAGTACTAATGTACTCCCATAAAAATTTAGTTGTAGCAACAACTAAGCTGCAGAATATTCTTGACGAACCTTGCAATTGGTTTGATAAATGGAAAATAAAAGTGAATGAACTTAAAACGACGCAATTGATATACACAACACGGACAGCTTTTCAGCCAAGACAATTAAAAATTAAAGGTACTGACATTCCATTAAGCAATGTGGCAAAGTACCTGGGCATGCATATTGATAGTAAACTGACGTGGAAACATCATATCCAAAAAATGAGAGATCAACTCATATTAAAATTTAAGCAGCTATACCCGCTTCTTAACAGTAGATCTAAGTTAACAACCAATGGGAAATTGGTAATATACAATAGTGTAATTAAGCCTATATGGACGTACGGCATGCAATTATGGGGTACAGCCAAGAAAACTAACATTAACATCATTCAGCGTCAACAATCAAAAATACTTCGATCAATAGTTAATGCGGACTGGTTTATATCTAACTATGAAATTCACAAAGACCTCGGCGTAACTATGATTCAGGAAGAAACCATTAATGCTAGCAGGAGGTACCACAAAACATTAGAGCGACATACCAATCTAGAAAAAAAAGACCTTCCATCTCACGAATTGTCTAGACGTAGACGCTTAAAACGAAGCAGACCAGTCGATCTGACCTAACTTAGGTCCGGAAAATCTTCTGAGTTTTATATCTTTATGTATAGAACTCATATTCCTGGAGGGAACATTATTTTCATTTATAATTTGTGATCCAGGTTATCCTCTATAAATTGGATTTCTTGGCTACTTCATGAATGAAAACATAATGGGGCACCAACCCATGGACTTTTTGGGGTTCGAATTGGTAGTACCTCGGGTACGAAGTCTGACCAGAGGCTTTTCTGGTACCAGGTGGTCAGGGCCACGGAACTTGTTCCGTCCTGGCCAGCGGGTACGGCCCCCTTGTGGGAGTATCGTGGTGGCTATGGTTTAATACCCAAATGCGGGTAGAGTAATAACTCGACGTGTAGTTGCGTTATACAACCGGGTGCTGTGACCCAGAGAGCAGCAGAGGTTTAAGGTGGGCCTCGCTCCCCACCAAGGAGAGTCAATTCCAGATTAATATCATCCAAGGGGACGTTGATTGAAGTTCAATCTATGTGCTTGGCACCGTGTTCTTGAGTCTTCTTACAGACAGGCGAGCACGTAAAACTCCGGTACTTCATTGACCTAACTTAGGTTACGGGTGGCGCTGAGAGGCATCTTGCGTTTGTTGGCCTGCCACAAGTAGCTCTCAAAAATGAGGCCTTAGACACCCAGTATCATTATTCAAGAGACAATTCGAAAATGTTCGATATTGTCCACTGCATTTTCCCTCTTTTTGTTAAAAAGATAGTGTCAAAAAATAGTAGAACTAGTACTTCCAATCGGGAACAAAAAAAAATCCGAGGAGCATTTAAGAGATCAACAGCCGAAATAAAAAAAAATAATGTCCATACGGCCAGCCATCGTGTTGCCTGAAACTGCACAGACTGAGTCTGTGTGTCTATCTGCAGTATCAATGATGCCTTTGCGTAGTGGCCATACGAGCGCATATTTTTAAGTGCAGGGAACTATACGTAAAAGGCGATCACTATTAAATCAAAAAAAACGTGGCAAACCTTACGTTCTTGCAGTGACATGATTTATCAAGTATGTATATGATATCGTAGAGCGTACTTACCCAACACTATTCTCGACCCGAGACCCGAGACCCGAGGTATGAAACCGAAATTCACTGTGATGCAAGTGACCTTGGGTTTGGTGCTATCCTGTTGCAGCGAAAGAAAGAGTTTGTTTCTCCCAGTTTTTTCCTACTCAAAAAGATGATGGCGATTGTCACCTAAAAGATCTACCTTGACATAACTTTTAAATTAGTAACAGATTGAAATTCTTTGACAACATTGAACAAACAAGATGGGATAGCAAGATGGGCTAATGAACTGCAAAATTATGTTTAGAACACAGGACAGGGAAACATGTGCATCGTAACTCAGGAAACTCATACTACATAGTTATTGAAACAAATACTTTTATCTATAAGAAAAAGGGAGATAAAGTTTTGTTTTGTGAATCCATGGAAAATCACGTGTATCATGAAGGGGTTGATAAAACATTAGATTTAATCTAAAAAATGTGCTGGTTTCTTAACATCAAAATGTGGTAAATAAGAGGATTCCTTTCGAAATAATTCATATTGGCCATTATGGAAATATTCATAATAAAAACACAAAAAATAGCGCGTGTGCCATCATATACGTGATGGAAGTGAAACTTCTTAGAAACAGATGGAGGGAAGATCATCTCAAAGTAAGTCAGTCTGTCTGTCCGTCTGTATATTGCCTTTGGTTTCTTTGGCGTGCCTTATTGTTGTTATTGTGTTTACGTTTGCCGTCTGTCCCCTTTTGCACATAAATTAGATCCTCAACGAGCTTCTGTGTGTTTGTCGTTCTCTTATCTTTGTACATTCGCTTGTTTTTGTACAACACACAAGCTGATTGCTGCATGCTGTTGTTATAAACATGTTTATATACACAAACTGCATGTTGTTGTTGTGGAACTGTAATCTCTTGATTGAGGGACAATCGCGTTTGGAAATTGAGCGCAAGGGCCTGGAGTCCATGCGTTTTGTTTCTGAATGGAGCAGTAGTGTTGGTGTCAGTGTGGCGGTGGATAAGACTGTGACTTCACGTCCGTCTGTATATTGCTTTTGATTCCTTTGGGGTGTCTAATTGTTGTTGTTGCCGTCTGTCCCCTTTTGCACATAAATTAGATCATCAACGAGTTTCTGCGTGTTCCTCGTTCTCTTTACTTAGTACATTCGCTTGTTTTTGTACAACACCCAGGCTGTTTGCTTGCATGTTGTTGTTATAAACATATTTATATACACAAACTGCATGTTCTTTTTTTGGGAAATGTAATCTCTTTTTGAGACTTTTCCGGTGTATTTTCCAAAAGTTTTATTATTTGTTGGGAATATGACCAAATTCGTGACGGTTTGTACTTTTTTACTAAAATTTTTGGTATAAAATTTTGCCCAACGCTACTAAAGAAGTTTCACTTCAAAAATAAGCACTTTCTTGTAATAATTGATGCTTATTCAAAATTTGTCCGCTTATATCGAACTAAGGCAACAAAGTCTAAGAAGAAGTTAGTGCATTAAAGAAATATTTCAGAAGTTACAGCCGTTCCACATGTGTAATATCGGACAGTCGAAAAGGCGAAGGCACCCTCAAAGAAAACCTTATGTATGAGAAGCAAAGCAACATTGATGTCGACAAAGAACAAGTTAAGAAAAAAGCAGAAAAACATTAAGATCAAGCAAAACTTTAAAACAAAATTTACACAGACGCTCGTCGACAACCTTCAAAAAAAAAAACAACCTACGAGCATACGCAATGATAAGGAATTTCAACTCACTTGTTGGAGGGTCAAGTAAACTTATCCCGAAGTATTAAGGACCTTACATAATTTCAAAAGTACTGGAAAACGATAGATATCTGCTAGAAGATGTAGAAAATTCCCAACAAACCCAAATACCATACAAAGGAGTTTGGGCGTCTGTCAACATTAAGCTATAGCTAAGTGACGAACTGCTATCGGAAAATATTGATCAAAACCTAGACGACTCGAACAGAAAACAAATAAATCACATCAAAACCTAGACGACTCGACAGATAATAAAACTTGCAATGAAAATGAAGAACTAAGTTGGAAAAATGTAAATCGAGCACAGCAAAAACCATGCTACAATCCCTTACTTATACCAGTAAATTTTTTCGGTAATCAAATCATCATAGAAGATGAAGATAATGTTAAACATAAGGATGGGAGTGAGGTAGGGAGTGCACTGTGGTAATACTTGTGCATAGTAAATTGGTATAGGGAACAGGTGTATAAGACGAAGTACTGCATTTTACATACAATTTGTGTGCGGTTGGTAGTGCTGGCTTTACTGCTGTTGTTGCTACTACTGCAGTCATCAACAACTATGCATTGGGTTAAAATGAAGTACGTGGTGTATAGTATACAGAACAAAGAAGAGGTTGACTTGGACGATAAAGACGATGAGGACGACGACAGCAACACTTGGCCCCAGAATGAATGAGTTTAATTGCTTTTGTTTCACTTTTAACTTAAACTCATATTCACAGGTCCTTGTTAGCCTTGTTGTTCTTGTTACCGCAATGACTTTTGTCCGAATACCACAATTGCTTCATTCATTCATTCATTCATTCATTCATTCACTCATTCACTCATTTATGCGCTTGAGTGCATTTCATTTTCAAAGTGACATTTCCAAGTATTCCGGTGACAGTCTGAAACTTTTTCGATTAAATTTGAAAGAGAAATAGTAGAAAATTGTTGAATATTTCCCATCTTACTTTCGGAAAATAAGTAAATAAAATAATATTGCAATTTGCTTACGCAAGTGCAAGATTTTTATTTACTTTTTTATGGATAGAAATGTTGTTGCCAAAAAATATAAATTTATTTTGTCAAGGCTAGAACTTGACCCATTTGGCTTCTAATTTAATACACACACACACACATACACACAGATACAACATCTTACGCACACACTTGTCGGAAGGAAGGCTTTCTCATAGAGTCTAAATAGGTGTGCCTCAGCTAAGTACCAAAACATTAATAGATGCAAAATGAAATTAAAAATATTTATACTCCTCGCATACTACTAAATGCAATATCTCATCTAGTGTATCTAGTACATACGAATATTGCTATTTATCTACGAGTATTGTATGTTAATATTATATTTTATATAAAACTATCGCGAAATGCGTCCCCAAACATTCATTGGAGCATTCCCAAGGCTGCGTCAGCTGCACGTGATTCCATTGGGAGGTGCAACGTTGTGCCAAAAACCAAGAAAACAGAAGAAGGATACGCTTTTCATTTATCCAATTTTCTTTTTCTTTTTCGTTTGCTTTCGTTTTCGTTTTCATTTTTATTGCAATTTGCGTTTATTTCTCTTTGGAGTTTCCTCCATTTTTTCTTGTGTTGTGTGTTTGCTTTCAAAGTTGGCAAATTTTCAAAAGCCAAAATTTTGTGTGTGATTTTCTTGTGTCGTTTTAATTTTCTCTCTTCTCTTCACTTCTTTATGGTAGAGGTAAACTGTTCATGTTGGAATTCATTTACGAACATTTATTCATTCACATTCGCCAAATTGATTACGAAAAAAATTGTACGAAAGTCCAACTTTTCTCAATGAAAGAGAGAAAAAGTGTGGCAGGAATGAGGGAGGAGCTAAAAAGTGATTAAATATTTAATTAAAGTAAAGAACCTCAGAACGCACCTCCATACTTTTAAAGAAAACTTTAACAACTTTTTCTAAAACAGGCATTGATGGAAGTGTTGCTGGATGTCATAAAGATCGATGTCGTCAATGCAATACACTATAGCCTACTAGTTCTGGCTCAAAACCTACATGGGCTGATTCAAATATTCCCCTCAGTTACCTTTCATCACACGCAAAAACTTGTGTCCGAAATATTCGACGCGAATGACCAAAGTGAAATTATTATTGCGGAACACAATAGGACACACAGACCGGCACAAAAAAATTTGAAACAAACTCTCGAGGACTATTTTTTCCCAAAAATAGAAAGAAAAGCAAAGGAAATAGTGGCAAATTGCAAGATCTGTTCAAAAGCAAAGTACAAAAGACTTAAAATAATTGCAGAAACCCCCATACACACATATCCATATGAGATCTTGCAAGTATTCCAAATTTCTAGTCATACAAAAGATTGCGTTTAGAACGATATTGGACATAAAAATTCTATTTATGAAGTTATTCACTGGAACAAAAACGCTTTATTGCGATAACGAGAGATCAATAAATTTGGAAACTATAAAATCTATCCTATTAAATCATTTTAACGTCAATATAAACAACTCACCACCATTACATAGTACTTCCAATGGCCAGGTAGAAATACTTCATAGCACCAATACAGAAATGGCTAGGTGCCTTAGGCTTGTCAGAAATATACATGATACGGGGGATTTGCTTCATCTAGCAACTATCGAGTATAATCAAACAATACATTCGGTTATCATTAAGAGACCAATTGACCTATTTCACCCACTAATACAGAAAATTGGAGATGAGACCCAGAATCGCATAAAAAAAGCGAAACAATCTGAACGCACAACAAGAACAGATTGTACATCAACAGCAACAACAATAGTGTTCTCAGCTACTGTATCGATTGTGTCATTACATGCAGTTACTGTAACAATAACAAACACCCAAACATTTAATAGTGACATCATCAACCCAACGCAAGAACAAACAAGCTGCGGAGTAATAGCATCAGCAATGGTCCGAAACGGTTAAGGCTACTAATAGAAAAAATTCTCTTACGCAAGCTATAGCAATCAAAAAGACAACCACCAGCAGGTAGTCAAAAGCTGCTGATGCAAAACTAGACCATGGAAAATAAAGCGACAGTGCAGACAGGCATTGACCACCATATACAAATCCAAAATAAACGTAAACAACTTTCATATTGTCCCTATTACCAACGGTAATATTAAAGAAACTAAGGTCCAAATTTATACGGAAGCAAACTACAGTTCTGTAACCAATTACCTTAAGCAGACTAAGAGAAACTATTATACCTATGTGTACCAGTGAATCCATTTTTCGTCGACGGTCACGAAATAACGCAAGAACTGCTCTAAACACACCAGAGATGAATCACCGAACGATATTGCTATTTATCCATTTTTGTAAAACTGACCGACACGCTCGCTTCCAAAGGCTATTAAAACAAAACTAATGAAGGAAATTGACCAAAACTTTGACAGTAAGCTCATAACTAATAGAATGAACTACACGATGGTCACACTCTTTTGTAATAGCAGCGCCATCGGACGCTCGTATATCTAATAAAATTAATTGGTTGCAATATAAAAAAGATATTAGTTCTCACATAGAAATTGTTAATGAGTTAAGTGTCGTGTTAGCAGCTGAAGCTAAAGTATCAACGCCTGCGATTGTTGCTCACAAGTTCAGCAGAAAATCGTTCTCAAATAGGGAAATTGAAGAACTTCTAAACGACGATTGAGAAGAGAATGGCAACAGCACAGATCTCCTACTGCTAAATAATGACTAAAAACTGCAACAAAAAAACTAGTTAAAGCACTTTTCAGCAATCTGCTCGAGGCACAAAGGCACTATATCTATAACCTATAACCCACAAATACTAGACTTTCACTTTGGAAAAGGCAAAAATCGATAAAAGCTCCTGTTGAAATGAATTCACCTATTAGAGATAGAACCGGAAGTTGGGCACGGTCTGATGAAGAGAAAGCTAATGTATTTGCCAACCATCTGGAGCACGAGTTCCAACTTAATCTGCCTACTAACAAATTTGTGCTTCCTCACACACATCACAAATTCAGTCAACATGTCTCCATTAAAAACAAGCTCAAGTGAAATTGAATCTATTATAACGACTTAACTGAGGCCCAAAAAATCTGCTGGTTATGATAGAATCGTGCCAAAAATGATAACTGAACTTCCAAACGCAGCAATAGTATTTCTCTCGTGTCTTTTCAATGCTATCCTTCAAATTGGATACTTTCCAAAGCAATGGAAGAAATCTGTTATCATAATGGTTCCAAAGCTCGGGAAGGATAGGACATGTCCTTCTTCATACAGACTTATAAGTCTGCTTCCATATCTTTCTAAGCCACTTGAGAAGGTTCTTAAAGCCAAACTCAATCACCATTTACAACCAAATAGTATTAGGACTATGCATTAATTTTAAAGGTTTTTTCACCAAAAATGGGGCTTTATTTCGATTTCAAAATGGATTGATACATCATTCAAAGTACTTTCCGTCGCTAGCCACAACCTTTTCCCATCTTTCTTTCAATTTCCGGATTCCGTTTCTCCAAAATTCCGGCTTCTGGGCGGCTATGAATGAATCGATCCATTTTTTGGTCTCTTCATATGAAGAGAAGCGGTGTCCAGCCAGCTTACGCTGCATCTCCCGGAACAAGTGGTAATCCGAAGGAGCAATGTCTGGGCTGTACGGCGGGTGGGGTAGCACTTCCAGTTGAGCGTTCCAAGGTATGTTTTGACGACCTGTGCAACATGCGGCCGAGCGTTGTCATGCTGCAAAATAACCTTGTCGTGTCTTTCGACCGTTTCCGACCGTTTTTCAAGCAATGCTCGGCTCAAACGCATCAATTGACGTCGGTAGACTTCCCCAGAGATGGTTTCGTTGGGTTGGAGCAGCTCATAGTACACCACACCCTTCTGATCCCACCAAATACAGAGCATGAGCTTCGAACCATGAATATTCGGCTTGGACGTCGATGGCGCCGGTTGGCCGGGCTTGACATATGTTTTTTTACGCTTTGGGTTATCGTAATGGATCCACTTTTCGTCGCCAGTCACAATACGATGCAAAAAACCCTTCCGGCCAAGTCGTTCAAGCAGCAATTCGCACGTGAAAAATCGGCGTTCGACGTCTCTCGGCTTCAACTCGTATGGCACCCAATTACCTTGCTTTTGGATCATTCCCATCGCTTTGAGACGTCTGGAAATGGTTGCTTGGTCAACGTCCAACGTTTCGGCGAGCTCTTCTTGCGTTTGGCACGGGTCTTGGTCCAGCAATGCCTCTCCAATTCTGCGTCTTCGAACCTTTTGGGCTGGCCAGGTCGCTCCTTGTCCTCGGTATCAAAAACACCACTTTTGAAGCGTCGAAACCAGTACTCACAGGTTGAAATCGATGGAGTATGATTCGGGTAGGCATCCAACAGCAATTGACGGGCTTGGGTGGTATTTTTCTTCAAATTGAAGCAAAAAAGCAAGGCTTCCCGCAAATTGCGTTTTGACGGCACGAAAGTTGACATACTCGGAGCACAAAAAAACTATGTTGTGTACACTTCAGCGAAATGACAGATACTGGTAAACAAAGCCTAATGATGAGGCTTTGACATGAATATAGTTACAGTATTGCCAGATGCGATACTGTTGTAAATAACGCCATCTGTGTGCAACCTTTAAAATTAATGCATAGTCCCAATACAATCCCAGATCATCAATTTGGTTTTCGAGCAAAACATGGAACGATTGAGCAAGTCAATATAGTTACCTCGGAAATAAGAAGTGCCTTTGAACAGCGAGAATATGGCTCAGCAGTATTCCTTGATGTAGCACAAGCGTTTGATCGAGTATGGCATGAGGGTTTGATTTACAAAATAAATTGTTTGCTACCCCAAAATATGCGCAGGGTCCGGCAATCCTACATACCAAATCGAGTGTTTGTAGTAAGGCAGAAAAATTTAATAACAAATGAATTTATGATAAAAGCAGGCGTTCCGCAAGGCAGTGTCTTGGGACAAACTCTATACATGTTATTCATTGCTGACATTCCAAGAAAGAAGAGTTGCACTTTGAATTCACAAAGTTATAAAACAGCTTAGGGTCACGCAAAAATTGCAGCTTACAACGAGAGAGGTATTTATTGTAATAAAGGCTATTTAAAGAAAGAAAATTAGCCCAAGCCACACAAAAATTCGCAAAAGCAATAGAAGAGCCAGTACTCTTGTATTTTTTATAAAGCCTCGACTTAATGTTTTTCAGGGTAGAAAGTCTTTTCTTTTTTTTTAAATGGGCAAGGACCACTTTGCGAAAAAAAACCATCGGTTACACGTATATCTCAAGGCAGAAAAACGACAGGTTAAGCAATGGGTTATTTCCATTGTTGGATGGTAAGAATCCTCAGGAAGTCATAGAGGTTGGGATCTTGACACAAAAGTACCAACCGAATCAGTACTGAACATAAGATCAAGTAATCTATTCCAATGGTTGACTACAGAGTTTATTTGAAATAAAGCGTCGCCAAGTAGTGGGGCCAAGAAATCATGATGTGCTAAAGGAACTAGATAATTCGAGTTATCGAAAAAGGACCACGAAATGATTGGGATGTTAAAATCGACTAGCGATCCCGAAGAATGTTTTAACTGAGTTGATAGCATTGGCATGACCCCAACAAGTTTTCGAATTGGAATTAGGCTGAATATAATGAAACCATATGATACAGCAGATATGAAGACACCGCCACCACGGCGAATAGGGCGATCTGCCCTAAATGTAACAAAATTTGAACAAAAAATTTCATTACTAAGAATACAATAGTTAAGCAATGTCTCAGAACACACTATACATCAGCTTCAAACGAATAACTATCTCTATATAAAATGTTCAGTTTAGTACGGAGACCTCTAACATTTTGATAATGAGTAGAAAGATTTTCAGAAGGACAAATTAATTTTGTTTCTGAGATTGTGTTTGAAAGTGCAGTTGAAAGCATTCTAGCAGAAGGTCGAAGTTTTTACCGTCGAGGGTTAAACTCATGGGCAATAGTATGCTCAGGCCAAAATTTTGCATAGCAAATAGTAGCAAAATATTGTAGGGAACACTTATTTTAAAAGATTATCACGCGGATTAGAGAACTTACAGCACACTCACTTGCATTCCACTGCTGTTTCTCTTTCATTTGTTCCTTTTCAATTGTCTGATCTGACGTACACTCATCTGCGTTGTGTTTGATTGTCTCTTCATTTTAGAAATCCATCAGCTCACCGCGATCCGCCACTTCGCTAATACGTGCCGCCAAAGAGTTCTTGTTTCCATATGTGAGCAATCCTAACCCCTTGCACCACGCACGTAACTCACTAGCTGAATATTTGTCAGCACAGGATCCATTCTTCAAATAATAACGCGAGGATAGAAAAAAAAAACTTGTTTTTTCTGTATCCCACTTCTAAGATTGTAGGAACTAAAACAAACGCGTCCGCTCTCCTTGATGGCGCAACACAAACTGAACTTTATTTACGTTTCATTCTCCTTTTGTCTCACAATACTTTACACACAATACCTATACAATACTTATACACTACATACACTTATACTACTACAAAACTGTAATTAATAAATTAAATCTCTATCATCTCATTTTGCTTTAAACACTCGTTCGTTCGTGCGCTCACTTGTGGTTATAACAGTAGTCGACTTCGCTCTTTTTTTTTTTATTTTCGTTGATGTTGTTCTTACCGAAGAATTTGTAAAATTTGCTATTGTAGTTATCACAAGTATATTATTGAATCAAATAAGTTTTCGCGGTTTTCTTGGTGAATTTTTGAACAAAAATTTTCTTTATTCTAAATCAATTTCAATCAAGTACATATTGGCCATTATTAGTCGTATCTATAACCTTTTGAATTTTCCTAGTGGCTTCATAATTCTATCGGTGTAAAACTTCTGTACATTATCAGTGAAAAACTTGGCCAAGTGATTTTCAGCGGCTCATTTTTTTTCATGAAGAGAGTTGTCCAGAGACCGGAACAAATGGTAGTCAGAGGGTGAAGGTCCGGCTCTACGGTGGATGCATCAAAACTTCCCAAGCAAGCTCCGTCAATTTGTTCCGGGTCATCAAAGATGTGTGTGGCCTAGCATTGTCATGATGGAAGACAACTCACTTTCCACCTTGTTTGCCATCAATCCAAGCTTTGAAGTCATTTGTGGAAAGTTACCGTCCTTTGCCCATGATCGCTTGCATTGGATATTGTCGTATTTAATTCATTTTTCATCGCCCCTAATGATCCGTTTCAAAAATGATTCCATTTCGTTAAGTTGCAGCAGCGTTTCACTGATTGTTATTCGCTCAATTAAATTTCTTTGAGAAAATTCATGTGACACCCAAACATCGAGCTTCTTTAGATGATTCCAAACCGTCATTTATGTTTAGTGACAGCTTCTGACAGCTAAAGTGCCGGTCTTGCTCCATTAGTTGCAAAATTTCTTAACTGCACAAAGTTTTCGGTGTTTTTGCAGCGTTTTACCCTTTACAATCAGATCAGCCTTGCCAAATCTATGGACACCAACACCATCTAGTGACAAAAAACCACGGATACTTTTTATATGATTCAATACAATAGCAACTATTAGCCCTTTACCTGTAGTGCAGCAATTGGCTGCATGAAACCAACAAAGAACAATTATTAAAAAGAGCATATTAAACATAAAAGAAAGAATAGAAGTCCAAAAAGACCATGATATCGATGCACTAAAATATCAATTATAAATTCTGGACTTTTATTTCCTTCAAGTGTTTAAATACAGTCAAACATTGAGAAGTTGGATGCAGCGGATGTTCAGCGGGGGGAGTTAGAAGATGCATTTGTCAGTGTAAAGACATTAACATGGAGGCTAGTAATCAAAATAAGAAAAAAAGATTTATATGAAACTACTTTCTTAAACACTACAGTTGGAAATATTGATTTTTTTTTTTTTTGCTTTCTATATTTATTTATTGCATCACTTTGTATCCAACACAAGGCCTAACAACAATCAACAAATAAATATTAAAAATACTTGGCGTTTTTACAAGTGAGCTGAAGAAAACTTTGGTATGTTACGTGGTCCTCCAGAGTTATGCGGAGGGAAAGTCTTTCCGACGTAAGCGCGTGTGGCTGCTCGTCTGTGAGAGTGTGCGAGCTAGTGAGTTAGGATGTTACGAGAGCTTGAGGTGATGTTTCTGCTTCAGTTGGGCCATTTCAGTTTTGATTAGAGGATCGTTGAGGTCACTGTGGATGTTCGCGATTGACATATACCAAGGAGTACCTGCTACAAAACGAAGTATCTTCGATTGTGCTCATTGCATGACTTTGACTTTACTTGGGCTTGCGTTCCCCCTATGATGGAATGACAACCAGTGCTTTTTAGGATGAATGTCACGTGCTTAAATTTGTCTGGATTGTCTTTTATATGCCAATTGTCCATCCTGCCTGACGCGTTTTTGAGGCAGTGTAAGCGACTTGTGAATGCAATGTGTTATGTAATGGTTGACATCATGATGCGTGGATTTGTAGATATATCAGCTGTAAATAGGACATATAAGAGTGGGCCGCGGACATTGCTTGAGCAACATCAATTAATATATCATAAATATATTCATCAATAGCTTATATTAGATAGAAATAATGAGAGAAACGTAAAACACTAGTTCTTAAGTGCAGCGATACTGGCAACATTGAATGTAGCGACAGTGGCAACGTGCGCAGATTGGTTTTGACTTCAAGTTCATACCACCCCTTGCCCCTCACTTTGCTGGATTGTGGCTCGTCAATAATGGCATTTGGTGAGATAATTGTAACTGATGTCATTGTTAGGTCACGAGATTTTTCGTGCCATTTATTTAAATTCAAATTAAAAATTGTATGTCATAAGTAAGCGGAAAATATTGCCTTGGGCAGGATTCGAACCCACGTGGAGCGCACTACGAGACATCTGCTCTATGTACTCAGCCACGGAGGCAAACTCATTTTCATCGGTTAACTTATGATATGTGTCGTTGATCGAAGTTCGAACATACAACGATAGTTCGATCAAACGTATAACCAAACAGCATAATGTTATCTATGTTATGTGGTGTTGGTATGCTATGTAAATCATATGAAATGTCATGTCATGCATTGGGACAAGACCAAAGAGTCATCATGTCTTATTTGACAAGGTGGCAGTGAGTCACTTATTTGAAGCAAAGATTTTGGGAATTATGGAAACGTAATTATGTGCACACCTTACATGTGCCAGAAACCAATATTCAAATATTGTCAGCTGGTAGTGGTTCACGAAGATAATTTACGTCATAGCACGTACTGATGAACGTGTGCGAGTGGTAGACGTCCAAACGAAAAAAGGCCAAATTTGTATAACTGTTCATAAGGTTGCACCGCTTCCTTTAAACAATGTTGTTGAAAGGGACTGCGGCCTTTGAATGCGTGGAGTATATTCGGACAGCGATCGTGGCAAGCAAATAACAGCGAACACAACAGCAACTGTACAATGCAGAGGCGTTAGAGAGGAACTAGCAGTGGCTCAAATAACGGTCTCTAATGATGACTCTTCTAAGGAAGTTAAGGTGCGCAAACCTCCACCAATAAATGTTACGCAAGTCTCTAATATAAACACATTTTGGAAAAATCTTGACTTGATAGTCAGCCTGGATGACTACCAAACAAAGACAGTCTTTCAGAATTTATTGCAAAGAAACTACAACTTATGGAATTGTTATCAAGAAACTTGAGGGAGACAGGATTGAATTCCATCATTATTCGGTGCATGAGGAACGTGCATTTAAAGTTTCGACATTCATTTTGATATATAAAGATCTTCTTTTCAAAGTTCTTATATTTTACACCTTTTTATTTTAAGAAATTCTTTTTTTTTTTTTTTTGTAACTTACATTATCTTACACATAACGACGAGTCAGAGGCAGCTCCTACTGGCTCCTGTTCCTTCTCTGTCCGAGATTACGGGGAGGTGTCTTTCCACGTTTGTCGATTACTGCTGCGCTAGCCACTGTTTTTCTGCAGTCCCACGTTTAATGTTTTTTATTTATCTTTTTATTCTATTTGGGTTTCATAATTCCATAAGAGGAAAATTTAGAAATTTAAATAGGAACAAAAAGATTTGCCACCGAACAGAACTATACAACTAGCAATAAGATGTTATAATGATAGAATCCATAGTACTTTATTCACAACTCTACAAAAAGTGCAATATAGATCAATAGATTGTAAAAAAATAAAAGACAATATAATTAAATACATTTTGACAAGAAACTGACTTTTAACTTTCATATTAGATTTATTATAAACAAAATCAATGAAACCATTTGTACCTTATACCCACTAATAAATAGGAAGTCAAAGTTATCAACTCCACATAAAATGACAATCTTTAAAACCTTTTGGTCCAATCTTAATATATGGGTCTTCTGTATGGGGTAGTTGTGCATCAACACAATAATAACTTTCAAGACTATTATAATATTAAACCTACCCTATTACACAAACACAAACTACCTTCATATAACGGCAGGCGTACGAACTGTCCATCTATAAATTCATAAAATCTCTTGTTCTAGTTATTTGCTTCTAAGTTAGCATTTAAGTCAATCTTAAGGTTTTCTTCTCCCTTGTTTTTCCTTGTACCAATATTGTTAAAACACGCATTAAACATATGTATATTAAGTCAATAACGACATATTATGTACATACTTCTGTTGAAAGCATCTGCTAAACTCTGTATATATAATTAAATTATGTATCATCAGCTTTAGTGAAAAAAAATTATATATAAACAAAAGGGAATAAAGCACAAATAAATAATAAACAATAAAATAATTGTAGCCGTTCTATTTAAGTGCACATGCCTGTGGCATACTTTAACAGATAGCATTCTTTTAACTGATCGACGTAACTTTTTATTTTTCTCTTTTCATTTTTTAAAATGTTAATGTATCTACGTAATTTTTAAGTTTAAAATGTAGCTTTTTCCTAATTGCATATTTTCTTTAAAAATAACTTCGTAAAGAGAGGCGTTTGTAAAAATTTTTGTTCTACAGAATCTTTCTTAGAGCATACACATAAACACATAAAAGTTTGCAATGTCAAAAGTAGCAGTCAAACTTCACTTTAACAGTAAATTTAAACGGTAAAGAAATGTGTATCGAAGAAAATAAAAACGGAGTTATGTTCTTATACTAATTTTTAATACTTATTCAAGAAAAAAAACAACAGTTATGTCATTGGAAGTACACACAAAAAGTAAAGTAACTGTAAAATTAGTTTATTTTGACTAATATTGCAAATAGCAAATAGTTAGGAATGTGTATTTGCCATTATAAATTAGTCTTTCGTCCAGTTGTGTCGCCAATAGCAATAATAGAAAAATATAAAAAATGCCAGGCCAAAGAATTGATGATCGTGTCATTGAACTAATTTATTTTAATTATTATAAAGGCAAAATTGTTAAAGAATTGTCAGAAATGTTCACTGCCAAATTAAGAACCATTTATAATATAATAAATCGCGCAGAGAAAGAAAATAGATTATGTTTAAACACTTCTCCAGGTCGACCAAAAAAAAATGTCAACAAGGACAGAATCACATATTCTTAGAGATCTTCACAATAATCCACGATCAACAAATACTCAGTCAGAGTAGCGCGTCGAAAGCCATTAATTTATTCACAAAATATTTTAAAGAGACTGACTTTTGCTTCTGAAAACATTTCTCAGCCCCTAGTGCATTGGAGCGGGGCTATATTTTGTGACGAGACAAAAATAATGCTTCACCAAAATGATGGTCCCCTTAGAGTTTGACGGAAACCCAATACAGCGCTCCAAGAAAAAAATGTTATACCAACAATAAAATTAGGCAAATTGTCAGTGATGGTATGGGGCTGTATATCCATGCAAGGCGTTGGTGAATTAAGAGTATTCACTGATATTTTGAATAAAGAGATTTATTTGGATATTCTAAAAAAAAGAATTGATGGTCAGTGCTCAAAAGTTTGGAATGGAAGTTGAATTACAAATTATATCAGGACAACGACCCTAAACATAAGTCCCTATTGTGCAAAACATGGCTGCTATATAAGTGCACCAAACTCCTCGATGCACCTCCACAGAGCCCTGATTTGAACCCAATTGAACATTTGTGGGCTCACTTGAAAAAAAAAATGTAGCACAATGGGCGCCAAAGGGAAAAGCTGACCTGATCAGGATTATATATGAGCAATGGCAGAAACTACCTCAGGAATACGACGCACGACAATTAATTGGATCAATGCAAAGAAGACTTCAAGCTGTTATCGATACCAAAGGTGGGCACACCAAATATTAGTTAAAAATCAAGCTGAAAATAGGTTTTTTCTAATTACATTTCTACGTTGTATGCATTTTGCAAACATTTATGTGTTAACGCAAAATCTGACTTATTTTTCCTTTTCTCTTTTTGTGTAAACTTCCAATGACATAACTGTTGTTTTTTTTTAAATAAGTATTAAAAATTAATATGAGAACATAACGTTTTTATTTTTTTCGAAACATTTCTTTACCGTTTAAATTTACTGTTAAAGTGAAGTGTGACTGCTATATTTGACTTTGCAAACATTTATGTGCTTATGTGTAAGTAATCTTAATTAAATGAGATGAAATAAAAGGAAAGAAGGATAACGGTTAAATTTTGTTTATTTCTACTGCTAATTATATTGTCACGTTCGAAAGCGAAAAAAACACTTTTTATCAGTAGAGCAAAAATATTTGAAGAAAGTGCATGAAATTTTTGGTACAAATAGAATTTTTATTTAATAACAGTTTTAAACAAATTCAATTTAAAATATATATATACATATTTTTAAATGGCTATATTTAAAGTTTGTCACGTTCGACAACGTGAGTAAAAAGTTTTGTAATTGAATTGATTTCGATTGCAAAAAATTCGTTTTGGACATTAAAGATCTCAGATCAGAACATACTAAAGAAATATGGAAGATGATATGAAGTAGCAATATTATTGCAACATAGATAATCGCATAAACCTTTCAAACAGCGATGCCCCACTATCAGACCTCATGTACGAACTTGAAGCGCAGCTTGCTCCATTTAAATTTCATTTTTTGTAACACCGAACACCAGGTGCTCCTTACCATGGAGCACCAAATGCCCTTCCCCACAACAACCAATAAACCGCTCCCTTTGTTCTCAATTGAACTTAAAAGTAGTCCAACCAATAAAAATATTTATAATATTACGACATTACTACATACCAAAATTAAATTTGAGGCCCCCCACAACAAGAGAATGATAGTGCAATGCACCAACTGCCAAAAATACGGGCACACCCGAAACTGGTGGAGCTCATACAGCCAACTACAAGGGTTGTGAAATATACAAAACCCTTAAAATCCAACGGTTTCCTGCCCTTCGACCCAAAATATTGACGGATCTCACAAAAGTTCAGCAAATGCCCATAACGTCCAGTAAAGTGGAGAATGGTATAAGCTACGCGCAAATTACAGCTGCGACTCCCCAACCCCAGCCAATCAACCGACCAACCCAAAAATCTAAAGTCATCTCAACTGAGAATCCGACCTTAGAAAGTAATTCCTCCCATCAAAACAACAATAATATTATGCCAAATGACGATTCAGCTGAACTTAAAATCATGATGAAGCAATTGATTCAACAGGTGACTAACATGATGAATATAATCACCATCCTGATAACCAAACTTGACAAACAAAATGGACAATAAATTGAGAATTATTGCTTGGAATGCGAATGGTTTGCACAAACATATCCTTAAACTCCAACTATTTCTAAATGACAATATGATTGACGTAGCTCTAATCTCTGAAACCCATTGCACAAGTAATCACTTCTTGAGCATTCCCGGATATAAAATATATAAAACAAATCACCCGGATGGTTCAGGACATGGTGGCACGGCTATCATTGTTAAAAACAATACTCGACACGTTGAACTAGAAAATTATCAACACGCTCACATTCAGTCGACCAAATTGCTATTAGAAGACAAATATGGACCGTTCACAATAGCAGTGATTTATTGCCCACAGAGACACTCAATCTCAACAGCTCAATTTATGGACTACTTTAAAGAGCTTGGCCCAAGGTTCATCGTAGCAGGTGATTACAACGCGAAACATGTAAACTGGGGTTCAAGGCTGACAAACACCAAAGGGAAAAACTTGCTAAGTGCAATTCATACGATTGGGGGGATGCTTTTGAGTACAGGTGAACCCACATATTGGCCAACAGATCGGACTATAATACCGGATTTAATAGACTTCTGTGTATTAAAAAACATACGAATATAACACATTTCAAAATTGACTCCCGACTTGAACTTTCTTCCGATCATTCACCAATACAAGTTGAATATAGTTGCGCAATAAAAAAAGATCAACCCGCCTGCAAAATGTATAATTTCAGAACTGACTGGGAGACATACAGAGAATTTATTGGCAATAGCCTCACTATAAATGTACCTCTTAAAGAACCTGACGATATTGAAAAGTCAGTGATATACTTGAACGAAGCAGCTAATAGAGCAACGCCTGATCTTAATCCAAAAGAGGACAACTATATTTTCCCCCTCTCAATAAAAATTCAAGTCGCGAACAAAAACAAACTGCGTAAGATCTGGCAAAGCTAAACTTAACAAAGGAATCAAAGATTTGAAAAACAGTCTAAGGAATTTTAAAAATGAACGATTTGTAAATTATACAAAAACATTATCGCCGACATCTGACAGTACTTATCTACTCCCATAAAAATTTAGTTGTAGCAACAACTAAGCTGCAGAATATTCTTGACAAAGCTTGCATTTGGTTTGATAAATGGAAAATAAAACTGAATGAACTAAAAACGACGCAAGTGATATACACAACACGGACAGCTTATCAGCCAAGACAATTAAGCAATGTGGCAAAGTACCTGTGCATGCATATTGATAGTAAACTGACGTGGAAACATCATATTCAGAAAAAGAGAGATCAACTCATATTAAAATTTAAGCAGATATACCCGCTTCTGAACAGTAGATCTAAGATAACAACCAATGGGACATCAGTAATATATAATAGTGTAATTAAGCCTATATGGACGTACGGCATGCAAATATGAGGTACAGCCAAGAAAACTAACATTAACATTATTCAGCGTCAACAATCGAAAATACTTCGATCAATAGTTAATGCGGACTGGTTTATATCTTTCTATGAAATTCACAAAGACCTCGGCATAACTATGATTCAGGAAGAAATCATTAATGCTAGCAGGAGGTACCACAAAACATTAGAGCGATATAGCAATCTAGAAATAACAGACCTTCCATCTAACGAATTGTCTGGACGTAGACGCTTAAAGCAAAGCAGACCAGTCGATCTGACGTAACTTAGGTTACGGGTGGCTCTGAGAGGCAACTTGCGATTGTTGGCTTGCCGCAAGTAGCTCTCAAAAATGAGGCCTAAGACACCCAGTAATCCAGACCATTATGCAAGAGAGCATTGGAAAATGTTTGATATTGTCCACTGCCTTTTCCCTTCTTATTGTTAAAAATGTACTTAGTGTTTTCTTTTATATTTAAGATATAAAATGTAGGAAAACAATAGTACATATCCAATCGGGGAAAAAAAAAAAAAAAAAAGAAAAAAAAAATTTTTTTGTAATAACAGGTTGAACTCTTTTAAAAAAAATATTTTGAGGAGGTAAAAACCGGTGCCGTTGATGGAGTTGGAGGTGCAGTTTAAAAAAAGGCAAATAACAAAATCTCAAAATGTGGTTTTAGCAGAAGCTTAATCATTTTTTGAATGTGCAAAAAAGAGACATAATAATATAAATATTTTCACACAGAAAATTGAGGAGTCCTTAAAATTAAATGCAAAATGGAAAAATGTAAAAAGCATTCCTGCAAAACTTTTTTTTCGATGGTAGCCAAATAGAAGCAGCTCAGGCAGCATATTCTTTAAAAAAAAAAATACTTTATGTGAAGCATTGTTCAAGTTATGGCAAAATTAAAAGACTTTTCTTTAAATATCTATATATATAAAAGAAAGTCGTGTTAGTTACACTATTTATAACTCAAGAATGGCTGAACCGATTTGGCTGAAAATTGGTGGGGAGGTAGCTTAGAACCAGGAGACGGACATAGGATAGGATAGGTTTTTTTTCGTCCATCCGTCTGTCCATCCCCATACAAGAAACATTTTGATTTGTATGGCAGCTATACGATCCAGTAATCCCACAATCTTGAAATTTGGATGGTTCGTCGCTATAAACTTATATTGTCGAAATTTCAGTTTGTTCGGACCACTAGGGAGGGTACGTCCCATACAAACCCAGTTTTAAAATTCAGGTTCTTATTCGAAAAACTTTTCTGTTTTTTGTTCTATCGAAATGGAATTTAGATACTATAAGGTTTTGATATGGGCGCGGTACATTTGTTGGAATCGGTCAAATCGAACCACTAGGGGGAGTACCTCCCATACAAAACTCAATCCGGTACGGAATCCTCCGTGAACGAGTCTGACTCGGACTTGGCCCATTTTTGTTTTAATAACTGAGCACGCACAGGGGACGTAGCAAACGCAGGCCGGGTAACGCTACTTCATAAATAAATCATATTTGTTGTTCTTGAATTGGAACTAATTTTATTAAATTTTGAATATACTATTACAGTTTCTAAGAACTAAAGTAATGTAATATACCAATTTAATTCTAACTAACTTAGACCTTGATTATTCGATAGCCTAAATCTTTCATTGGTAAGGTTACACGATCAAGAACACCAAAAAAAAAAAGAAAAACTGATTGATAGTCAGATAAACAGACGAACGGACATCAGATAGTCTAGAGGGTTGAAATTTTCAGAGAATGTGTAGTTCAATCCGGGCATCAGCAACAAATACTAAAATTAAAATATTTTCGAAAACTTAAAGGGTTCCCAATACAAGAAACATTTTGGTTTGGTATGGCAGCTATACGATCCACGATCTTGAAATTTGGATGGTTGGTGGCTATACATCAGAAACTTATATTGTCGAAATTTCAGTTTGATCGGACCATACAAACCCCCATTAATATTCAGGTTCTTATTAGAAAAACTTCTCTGTTTTTTGTTCTATCGAACAGAAATTTAGACACTATAAGTTTTTAACATAGATGCGGTAAATTTTAAAGTTGGAATCAGTCAAATCGGACCACTAGGAAGAGTACCTCCCATACAAACCCCTCCGTGTACGAGTCTCACTTGCACTTGGCCCATTTCTTTTTTTTTTTAATAACTGGGCACGCACAGGGGACGTAGCAACGCACGCCGGGTAAGGCTAGTATGAAAATAAAAACAAGTACACAAACAGTTTTATTTTAAAATAGTGATAGAAAAATGTCACTTTCGACATCGTCACGTTCGACCCAGCCTAAAAATGAAATTCAAACAGAAGTACCCGTGATATTTTTATCAAACTAAAAGGATTTTAAAGCCTTATTATTTCTTAACATCTTAAAATAGTGTGATTATTTTCGCTGAATCTGATGTTCACAAACCCTACTTCTATTTTTGTCACGTTCGAATCGTTCTTTTTTTTTTGTACTTATTTTTTAATCAATATTTCGCTTGAAACAGACTAACACAATAATAATAGTACGATTAAGGATCTATAAGATTACGTAAAATCCAATTCTAAAATATATTTTATTCTGACTTTTTTATCACTTTGAATCATCAATGGTCACGTTCAACACCGTGGAAATGCCCATATGTAAAAATGAACCCAAAAAATAGTATGACCCCGCAAAACTTGAGAATGGTTGGACCAATTTTGATAATTTTTTTTTTTTGTTTGTTGAACTCATGGAGTTACCAGTCGGGTTCTTTGCTACATTTGGATACGGTAGGTGGCGCTGTTGTCCAGATATAGCTAGCTTTATGTCATTTTTGAACATTTTTCATTTGGGGCAAAATATACCGAACCAATTTTAATAATTTTTTTCAAAAGAACAAATCAATCTTTAACTTGCTTAGGTTATAATAGAATATTAAAATATATTGTGCATTCACGTAAATTATTAATTACACATTTTACAACTTTTTAGAAGAAACCCAATTAACGCTCTGTTCACAATATACTCCGGTGACATACCTCCATATAGTTCGGATCAAGTATCTGTGGCTTAATGGAAACTATCTACCGCAAAAAAATCAACATTCCTACCTATGCATTTAGATAGGAAATTGACTTAGGCTCAACGTGTTAGAAGAATCCACACTAAGTGCGCTACGAAAGTTAAGAAAATGAATTGGCTTCTTAAAGAAAAAAAATACGCTACGTTTCACAACAAAGAACACACTTATCTATAGGTCCATCATCACACCTATATATTACATATACATATTACATACACACAGCGTCAAAAAAGGGAACACATTAGTTTTTTGTATTAAGTTTTATAATTATGTATTAATGAACACAAAATAAAAAGTTAGTATGCAGAATTCAAGGCTTATATTTAAGGAGTCGATTTCAATTTAAAGTGTAATCAAAATCAATACACAACCAAAAATAATTTACATTAATTAAAAAAAGTCAGTTTGACAAGTGCAGGTGTTTAATTCTCTGTGCTTATGCAAGTTGATTGTCAGTTTTTGTTAAGATAATAAAACACAAGTTAGTTGAGTTAATTATACATTTTTTATTTAGGGTCTTCACTTTTACGTTTATTTTGCGATTATTTAGTGTATATATCGTATAGTGTACGATATATAAACTAACTCCAAACAAAAAAACAAAAACGCTAAGCTGTATATATAATCGACGATTGAGTAAGGTAAGCCCCGTATACTGCGGCCTGCCAACTTTTAAACTAAATTAAAATGTTTAGCCAAGCACTATTTTGTGCTAGCACTTTATTAAATCAATTACATTAAGTATTACCGAATTATATTATATTAATTATTACCAAGTTATATTATATTAATTGTCACCAAGTTATATTATATTAATTGTCACCAAGTTAAATGTAAAGAATGGACAAGTCTGCCAAATCAAGGGTATTTTCAAAGGTTTCTTTACATGAGTGAATATGAGATTTCATCTTCTAATTTACTTGTATCTTCTAAATAATGGTAAATAACGAGTATGGAGATATTTATTTTCTTATATTACATCTTACCATCGTTGTCAGCAAACAATGCCAAGTATAATAAGTTATTTATATCATATTCTGTACTTATTTCAATTAATTTCGTTTGTTCTTGGCATTTTAAATTGTTTGTTTACATTTGCAAATACGAAAACAGGCGATTCACACTGATACACAGGAAAATCAAATCAGTGCGTTCACACAATTGTGTAGTATCAAATGCACATTGAGTATATTGTAACGATAGAGTGAAGTTAGGGTCTTCATAGTGGCTAAAAGTAATATACATATAAACGTAAACACACTAAAGAAGGAATTGAGATTTCTGATAATTCATTGTTTTTACATGCTTGAAAATTATTGAAATACGTAATGCTCATTTTTACACTATTTGTTTTCATTTCCTTATTATATTTTTGTATAAAGGTCTGTAAAATTGTTATCATATATCTAAATAATAAACATAAAATTTCCACCATAAGATGCTATGGTACTTATCAGTCAACAAAATGCACTTAATCCACTTAAATACAATAACTGAACACTGGACAACAGGAATGTAACAAATATGCACATGGCTAATAAATACACAATATGCTCACAATCATAGCATTTAAGCTGTTTCACTTGGTTTGCTTATTTTTATGTGTAAACCCAATGACGCCAGGATATCCTTACTTTGTGTGGAAGTGTCGCTTTGAGGAAGAAATCTCATATTAAGTCTGATTAAATTTAATAAATTGGGAACAAATGTTTTTTTTCCTAACTCTTCATCCTTACCAATGAATCTTTGAAAAGAGCCAACTCCTAAAAAAGTAGTACTGTAGCAAGTTGCAAAAGTTGCAAGGTGCCATTATCGTTTTATTGATATCTTCCTTAATGATATTGTATATCATTATGAACGCATATTTGTCCATGCAGTAATTGTAAAGGAAGCTAGTGAAAAATATAAGTGAAATTACAATTACAACGAGCAAATGGCTAATATTTCTTACTTGGCATCTGAAAGGGACAGAGTGTTTTGTCATCTAAGCCGCCGATGCGCTGTGTAAGAATCACTTTCGAACAGCTAAGTTCGAAAAATGGAAACTCCTGTTGTTCTGTGGCACCGACGGATTTCTTGTGCGATTTGGAAAACAACCGTCAACTAAATCATGTGCTTATTCTGTGGCATGGCTGACTAATTTAATTGTGGAACAGCTGATCATAAAAGCAATAATTGCAAAGACGAAATGAAATGTTACAGAAGTGGGCATATTTCGTGAAACTGCACTGATAACTCAAACCAATATAATGTCGGGAAAGGCATGCATTTGACCGTCGGTAGAAATAGCCGACACATGCCGAAGAACTCCATAAGCAGCGCCTTTCAATGGGTTGTATGCCAAGATACTTAAGATATAAGGTGTAAACAGTTGTAAACATTTCATCGATGATGGCTGGGTATAGATTTTCTCAAGTCTCAATGGAGGAAACCCAGGAATCAAATCATATAAGTATTTGTAACATTAAAGAATCAATACTGAAGTTGATGTACCCAGCTGGGCAAACTGTTGAGTGCGCAGTTGAATTGGCAATGAGACCGGTTGTGGACATGATGCCATTAGAGCGTTGCGTAA
Source organism: Amiota minor (assembly GCA_037043295.1). Lineage (NCBI taxonomy): Eukaryota > Metazoa > Arthropoda > Insecta > Diptera > Drosophilidae > Amiota > Amiota minor. Next base: position 100,001 of record JBAMAW010000061.1, read on the forward strand.
ATACATTGTGAAGAAGGAAGAACCGGAACTGATATACAAAATGAAGAAGACCATGCAGATGCGACAAATGATTATGACATTGTGGAAATCAACAGCATCGTCTATTGCTCTTTTCACAGTGCTGAAAAAGTTTCTTCCTTCAAAAACGTTTTCATATTGCTTTCATATTTTTGTTTTACTTATTAGAAAACAGATTTTGTTTATTTTGATTATACATACATGTATGGAACGTTGCTCGCACGTTGTGCTAATTTCAAACATAAATTTTGTAGAATAAACGTGATTTAGTATATTTTGCAATGTATTCAAATTGTGTTTGCAACTCCCTTTTTCACAAAACGTTTTCAATTTGAAATTAACTGAAATCAACATCAGCTGTTTCGATATACGTGTAACAAAAAGAAAGAAGAAGACAGTAAGCATTTGCGAAATCTTGGCAACAGACCGCTCGGTCAGTCTAAGTGCAGAAAGTGCAAAAGTCATTTTAATTTTAAAACAAAAACCTCTCAATTTCTTTTTTTCCTGTTGTTGGTCTAATTTAAGCTGCTTGCATATTGAAGCTGCTTAAGCTCTGCTTGTGAAAGGAATATAAAAGGAAAGTGAGACGTTCACTGGGTAGGTGCTCAGGTCATCACACCAAATACAAAAAATTTGAATGAGCTTTCTAAAGTGATGATAAAGAAGGGTGCGATAAAGAAATCGAGAAACAAAAAAATTAATAATGATGAGAGAGTTGATTCGTGTTTTTGAAAACTTACAACGTTTTTCTGGGACAAGTGGCTGAAGCCATGAAATTGGCAAGCGAATTTATAAAGTAGTGACGATCTAGAAAAAGGGTCGATACGCTGTTGAACTTATTAAGATTTTGTAATTGAGTGAAATATGATGAGGTACGCAGCGGCAAGTCAAGATGATAATATCACACAATTTAAAATTGAACGATACATCAGCAGTAAAGTAGTATTATGGCGGATGTGTGCATTAAAACATTCAGGAACGCTAACAATATTTAACACATCGCTGGTCATTTTGAAAAACACCAAGTGTTTTACTTGACCGAAGAAAAATCCCAAAATAGGGCTCAGCAACCACAAAATATAACACTCACCGCCTACACCAATTGTGTACATCTGATAATTTTGCTGATAGGTTGCTCCATCAAGATGTGACCAAACATAACTACGCCGAGTAATATAATTCGTTGCCTTAAAAACTGAGGATAGAGTAAAATGCCAAACGTAAGTATAAAGAAACATATTTAAAAATGGGTTTATTTGAAAATGATCAATATTGGCATAAAACGCTAACCAGTGGCGTAGCGTTGGTTTTCACTGCCTGGGATCGACCGGAAATTCGCCGCTCTATTTTACATAATTATTAGTCAAAGCAAAATTTTTTATACAATTGTCAATATTTATTTCCCCCTCTGGGAAATTCTTCTGGAGTTCTATAAGTCTTGATGCCTAGAACTCATATGCCTGGAGGGAACATTATTTTCATTTATAATTTGTGATCCAGGTTATCCTCTATAAATGGGATTTCTTGGCTACTACATGAATGAAAACAATATGGGCCACCAACCCATGAACTTTTTGGAGTTCGAATTTGGTAGTACCTCGGGTACGAAATCTGACCAGAGGCTATTTTCTGGTACCACGGAACTTGTTTCCGTCCTGGCCAGCGGGTACGGCCCCCTTGTGGGAGTATCGTGGTGGCTGTGGTTTAATACCCAAATGCGTGGAGTTGCGTTATACAACCGGGTGCTGTGACCCAGAGAGCAGCAGAGGTTTAAGATGGGCCACGCTTCCCACCAAGGAGAGAGTCATATTTACCAAAATAAATATGACTCAAATTTGGGACCTGCGGATATATATCCAAGGGGACGTTGATTGACGTTTATCAATCCATGTGCTTGGCACCGTGTTCCTAAGTCTTCACAGATAGGTGAACACGTAAAACACTGGTACTTCATTGTCAATATCAATTGCTAAAGTAGGTAAATTTAATAGGCTAAATGTTGACATAGTCGATTTGAGATTATTTTTGATTAACTTTAGTTTAGAGAAGCTTCTGTCGACACTGACATTTCTAATGGTAAATGGTTAAAAAAATTCTCAACCTTATGACAATATTTCGTAAACCATCTTCAAGTTTGGACTCAATAATATTGTACAATTTAATTAATATGAACAATTTAATACAGAGAGCTGGACTTAAGGATGTATTTTTTATTGTCTGCGTTTGTGCAAGCTACGAAAGAACGTAGACGTTCGAGCTCAGGTTGGAATTCTCCTTTATTCATGTGTTGAGGCGACGCTCTATTTTGCATTAAAAAAAAACATATTTTTGCAGTAGATTCTGCAGCTGTTAGAATCTTTCTCGAAGTTCTCTGTCTATTGAAGAACACATTGATCGCCTCAAGTCATCTTACTACGGCAACTCAACACTTACTTTCGTCGCCAAATTCATTCTTCGTCTTGGGAGTTCAAAAGAATTTTCAAGCTATTCACATAAACTTTTAGCATATCTTAAAGCGTCATCCAAGAATTCCTCTTGTTTTTCTTCTAATACGATCTGTAAATCATTGATGTCCCTCTGTTTGCAAATAAAATTAAGCATCATATATTTAACGGGGTGCCAGTTGCCAGCAGCCTAAGTAACATAAAAACGATTATGATTGCATAGCGACTAATTAACTTCCTGTATCTGTCCGTGTGTTCAATCTGTCATTTGTTTCCGCTAGTGCAGTTAAAGCTTCTTTATAATGATGTCTAATGGAACGTTTGTCCTGTAGTTTCTTCAAACTTTTTCCTGTGGCTGCAAGAAGAACTTGCCATTGCGTCATTGTAGAAAAACGTATAGCAGCGCTCTACCATGCCAAAGAATGGCAACAAATTTACTTCCACCAAAGTTTCATGTAGGCACACTAGGTTGGCAAGGAACGAATTCGGGATTGGAGTTGATAACCTTTATCTACTCTTGCACACCTGTGTAGCATGCGGCTTTCGTGGCAACAGTAAGCTTGCCCTCTACAGTTCATGACGTGGAGCACATCAGGCTTAAGTTTGCTTAATATCATGTCACATCTGCCTTCTGTAGATTTGCAATTCGTTTCAATGAAATCTTTGCAAGATTCCTCTACTCTGATCTGCCTTGTTTGATCTTGCTGCCAAATATCCGGGGTGATGTCAAAAATCAAAAAATTATATGTAGCCTTTTGGACATGAACTATAATTATATGGCGACCTTTTTTTTCGTGAGAGAAATGTATTGCCCATTTTTCGCTGTGCTTGCTATTATTATTGTTTTACATGTATCTTTTCAGCCAAACAAAAAAACACATTTAATCGCTCTGGTATGCCGGCAGCATCATAAGGCGTTCAACGCTGTATTCGTGGTTGGCGTTCACTGTGACGGTTTTGCGTTATGAATAGTTGCTTTTTAATTTGATTACACACATAAATGAAACATTGCGCCTACGTTGCGCTTACCACAAACATGGAAAATATATTATCTAGAACAATTTCCAGTGTATGCGGCTCGCTTTTCCATTCCATTATTAAAATTTTAACAAGAATTTTATAATTTGAAATTTAATAAAATCATCATCAGCTGTTTTATGTTGGGGTAGTGGTTTAACATTTACTGATGATTGGAATATGGAATTTTTCTACAACTACAACCCTCAAATTTTGATAATTTTCCGCAAACAAAGTGGCAAAATTTACCGTAACTACAATAATTGTGTAACAAAAGAGTATTTAATATTGAAAAATCATAAATCGCATGACTGTTCTTAAAGAACTCACCTGCATCATTAGGTCGCGTAACTTCTCCAGAGCATCGTTACGATTTCGTGTCGGAAGGTATCTACCTTCGACAGTGAGTATATGTTGCGAGGAAGCTAGCAGCATTAGGAAACCCATTAAGCGCAATATTTTGAAAGAATCACAACGTACAATTTTCGCGTAATGATACATTGTGATTTTCTGTCAAAATAAATCACTCTAAGAATTATTATTTTAGATATTATAAATCCAATTTCGTTTCTTTAGTTCTATTTCTTCACTATTTTTAACTCCACTTGCTTTTGTTATTGAGTTTTAGTCTAAAAAGATTTATAGTTCTGAAATTAACAAATTGTATAAACTGTACTAGTTAGTTATTACAAAAATAAATAGACTTCATTCTGATTTATTAGTTATCTTAGCAGAAAGATTTGGAGCCGCTTTGTGATAAATTCACCCTCCATTGATTTAAATGACTATTCTAATTATTAAAAATTATAAGCAAAAATACGCACAAGCGCTTTTCACTTTATTGCATATCGTTTTTGTTTTTTTACTAATTCACACGTAAAAATCTTAAAAAATTTTAAATAATAAATACTGAATATAGTACAAACTTACTTGTCCTATGATAAACGATTCACTAAGATTGGGATAATCGATTGTAAATTTGAACTTAGTAGCAAGTCTTTGGCATTCAGTAAGAAAAAAAAAACCTACAAAAATGACCAGCCCAATTTACCTCAATCCCTTATTTTTGAATCCGAATCGTGTCGCTCGCATGATAGAAAAATGAGAATAAATGCAAAGCAACATATAGATATTATAATTCATTCTCTGTTGCTTTCATGAACATTGGGTGAGCAAACGCCAATGAAAATAACAATAGGCATGCGCACGCTTAAATACAGGGCTACAAATGGTTATAGTAATAAATTTTGGACACACAGATAAAATGAAATCAATGACAAGCTTTTGTATACATACGTGTATTGTTTCTCCATGCTTCCTTACATACACATGTAAATTTTACTATAGATAGTATGAATCACTGGTCCAAAGCTAGTTTGTGAACAGTCTGTTTGAAACTAACTCTATACATGCAGTGTCATTGGAACGAGAAGGATTACCACCGCCTAGCTTACCGTTCACCAGTCGTTTCACCAGTGACAAGGCGCAAAATAATACTAAATACTAGTTCCAACAACTAGTGAATTCAGTAGTTTTAAGAACTACATGGGTGCCTTCTAGGTGGGTGAAGTAAGTAAAAACTCTTCGAACAATTTTTTAGGAAAAAATACTTTTCATAGAAAAAAATGTTATCATAAGTAACAATAATTACAGAAAAGTAACTATTATTTATTATATATTTTCGGGCGTCTCTATTCATGCTAATTGAATTAGATCTCAAGCAAGTCAGACGTGTTTTGCGTGGCTGCGTTTGTAATTTGCTATTTTTGCTTTTTAAATTTTTTAATATCGTAATATTTTATTTATTTTAAATAGTGCATTTGATTGTTTGACGGATCATATAGATATGTTTAGTTGTGCAAAAAAAATTAAAAATTTTAGTTGCTTTGCAATAGTTAATACATATTTGTCTTCCCTGTGGCTTCAGTGAATTTTTTGTTATTGTTGGGTTTACTTCTGTGCTTTTTAGTATTGTGATTAACATTTCATAGCTTTTTGTTTGCTTTGCGTTGTTGTTGCGATAATTTGATATTTGAGTAAGCTACGATTCTTAGTTGTTGTTTTTGTTGGTGTCTCATTAATTTGTTTTATATTGCCTGTTTTTCGTTTTTCAATTTCTTTTTTATATTCTTCACGGAAGTGAAATGCATAATAAGTTTGTCATGAAGTTTTTTTCTCGACGGTAAAGACGTGTTAAAAATTTTCGCTATTGACTCTTTTTGAAAAAAAAAAAGCAAAAAAAAAAAAAGCATTACACCAAAAACAAAAACTATACAATAACAACGAAAAGTGCAACGGTATTCTGAATCCGTGGCCAATTTGTGGCATGCATTGTCTTCAATACAATATCGGATTAATAAGTGGAACACCAACAAGTGAACGTGTGCAGTGTCACTCAGTTTAAGCGTAGGCGCTCCAACTGCGGGTACGTCACCATCCGCTCGCAGTCATTAGAAGCAAGCTCCGCACAGCAAACAAACAACAACGCAAACAACAATGCAAACAACAACGCAAACAACATCACAAGCTTTAACACAAACAATAAAATCTCATGGAGTTCGCAGTATGCTTCACCTGTGATGCTCTGTACACTACCTCCCACAACAACATCAACAACCGCTACTACAACGGTTGCATCAATAGCAACATCAACAACTACCTGTTCAATTTCATCACTGGTCACTGCAACAACCTTGGCAACCTTCTTTGATACAGTCCAGAGAAAACATGCAGCACACACATCCAGGACAAACGGTAAAAAAAAACTTATAGTGCTAACTTTGTTCCTCTTACGGCAGCACGTCAAATAATGGAAACAGTTATCCTGCACAAGAAGGAGACTGCAAAATCAAAAAGTTCGGCAATACGGACTGGAATTGATCGCTATGTGTAGAACAAACGGAAACTCAGTCCGTATAAACCTAACTCTGGTAACAAATCTAAGAGATCGAATACCTTTTCTACCCCAACGTTTTTAAAAGAAAACAGATTTGAAGCTCTTAGCAGCGTTAATGATTCCATAGACGTAGAAGAGGCCCAGCAGTCAAGCAAACCAAGCCTCCCCCAATTTACATTCGCGAGTGCAGTTCAAACAATCTTGTTTCACAGGTAGCGCAACTTATCACCGCTAACCAAAGGCAAAGTACATGAAATGATAGTTTCGAAATTCCTCAGTGATGCCAACAAAAACTATTATACGTACCAACTTAAGAGTAGTAAAGGGCTGATAGTGGTTATAAAAGGAATAGAAGCTGGAGATGTCACTAAGGAAATTAAAAGTGCGCTTGAGGAAAAAGGGTTCCCAACTAGGGTTGTAATCATCATCTTGAACAGAAGCAAAATCCCCTAGCCAATGTTCAAGGTCGAGCTTTCTTATGTGAATAAACCAGAGAAAAGAAACAATATTCACCCAATATACAACTTACAATACTTGCTTCACGGCAGAATCACTGTAGAGGAACCTCACAAGCGCACAGACCCTGTGCAGTGCACAAACTGACAGGAATTTGTGCACACGAAATCGTATTGTACCCTACCTTCTGCCTGTGTATAATGTGGTGACCTTCACGAGTCTTCAAAATGCACTGTAAACAAAACAGACATAATATCAAAAAAAATGTAGTAACTGCGGGGTAATCACACTGCTAATTATAGAGGCTGTCCAGTTTTTAAAGAACTGAAAAAAAAAACCGGCGCAAAGTAACTGCAACTACACATGACCGACCCGAGACAAAAGCCACGATGCAAGACCCACGCACTTTCCTAACTACCACTCCCAACATTACACACGCATCCGTACTGCGACCTGGTTCGCAACAAATATCCACCGTAGTGCCAGAGAAAGTAACATATACTACCAAGCGTACACTCCAACAATCTCAGAAAAATGAAGTCTTACAACATTGTATAACTCAGGAAATAACACCACCCACACCACATAGCTCTCTTGAAAATATGATTGCTAATTTTATACAATATATGTCCCAGACTATAGTATTAATGCAAAACATGCTTCAAGAGATATTAAAAACGCAAACTCTAATCTTATTTACAAAAACTCTGTACTTAAAAAATAATTTCTTGGAACGTAAACGGTGTATCGAAACACAAACTTAAGCTCATAAAATACCTATCCGATACAGAAATGTTTTATTGCTCTCTGAAACGCACCTTACAAATAGATATAAATTCAAGATCCCAGGCTACTCCTTCTACGCCACACAACACCCTGATGGCAAAGCACATAGCGGAACGGGTATACTCATCAGAAGGCGACTAAAACACTATAAGTCGGTATCATACTCGCAAAACTACATGCAGGCTAAGTCGATTGTCATCGAAGCTTCAAAGCAGTTATTCGACACCAAATTTCATGCGACAGGTGACTTTAATGGTAAACACCCCCACTGGGGCTCTAGACTAGCAAATCCTAATGGAAAACAGCTCTACAACACATTAATAAACCCAATCAACAAACTCAACTTTGCTTCTCCGGGTAGGCCTATATATTGGCCAGCGGATCCAAGGAAAATCCCTGACCTAACCGACTTTACAGTTACTCGTAATATCTCTCGTAGTGTAATTTCAATGGAAACTTATGGCGAGCTATCATCAGACCATTCTCCAGTCACTTTTCACTTACTGGAGCATCCCACAAAAAGCGATCTTTCCCTTAAGCTTACCTCATGGAAGATTGATTGGCTTAGGTATAAAAAATACGTCAGCACCCACATTTGTATGATGACAAAACTTGATACCCGGAACAGACATTGACAAGTCTCTGGAACATTTCAACATAACCATTGCGACCGCTGCTGTTGCCACGACACCGAATGTGCAACCGGGCTCCAAGAATACTGTCGTATTAACTAGAATGGAAATTGAAAGGCTAGTCTCAGTAAAACACCGGCTAAGACGTGAATGGCAGATCAGTCGATCGCCCGCTTCGTTAAAAGGACTCAAAACTGCTAAAAAACAGTTAAGAAATGCTCTTAAGACTGAAGATCGCGAATTCCAAAAGCACTACATTGAAAACCTTTCCTCAGCGACTACCTAGTTTTCTATGTGGAGAGCACAAGACCGCACGAATCCACCAATAACAGCTGACAGCCTCATCCGGGATCAAAGTGGAAACTGGGTGCGATCTGCTAACCACCTCAAATTCGTGTTTCAACCAAACTTGGCAGGAAATGGATTTCAGCTTCCCCAGCAGCAATGCGCTCCATTGGTTAATTGCAGCGTACCTAAAACTAATTCAAGTGAGATAAGAGCAGCAATTCATAAGTATTTAATCCCAAAGAAAGCGCCTGAATACGATCTCACCCTCAAGATGATTATTGAGCTACCAAACTGTGTAATATCATTCCTTGCAATGCTCTTCAACGCAGTACTCAAAAGGGGCTACTTTCCAGCACTTTGAAAAGAAGTCTGCAATAATTATGATCCCTAAGGTTGGTAAAGACAAATCAATGGTGTCCTCATAACGGCCTATAAGTTTGCTGCCGGTGCTATCAAAAGTATTTGAAAAAATTTTTATTAACAAGCTCATACCAGATATAAACGCAAGCAACATTATACCCACACATCAATTCGGGCTTAGATCAAAACACAGTACAATCGAGCAAGTAAACCGTGTCACTACAGGTACCAGAACGGCTTTTGAACACCGACAATACTGTTCAGCTATATTCATTGAGGTTGCTCAAGCTGAGGATGGCATTTACAAAATAAAAAGCGTGCTTCCACATAACTCACACCAACTACTGGAGTCATATCTTACTAAAAGGTTATTCGTGATGAGATGGAAAAATTTCACCTCTAACGAGTACCACATTAATGGTTGCGTCCCACAATGCGGTGTTCTCGGTCCGCTCTTATACGTCATTTTCACTGCTGACATATTGTACCTACAAATCCCTCCTTATCCACAGAGACCTTAAGGTCCCACTAATTAAAACCGAATTGGACCAAATAAAACAAAAACATCTTGTTAAGCTTTCGGAACATCCTAATCCACTAGCTCGATCACTATCTTATATGAGTTGTCACTTGCGCCTTCGTCGGAATGACTTTCCCGCCCCATAAACCTGGGAGGACCATGCAACACTGGAAAGTATCTTTGGCTCACCACTATAGAAACTTTTAAAACAACATTACTTCTTTTTTAAGATTTCGCAATTATTGTTAGGCTTTGTGTTGTATGCAAACTGATTCAATAAATAATAAAGAACGCAAAAAAGAAAAAAAAAAAAAATGAAGTTTGTAACATGCAGAAGGAGACAAAAAACCACATTAAGTATATATATTCTTGATCAGCTCGATCAGACGAATTGATTAAGCTATGTCCGTCTGTATGTATGCAAACCAGTCACTCAGTTTTTGAGCAAGAGAGCTGAACCTCTCTTTTTACCATACGCCGTACGTTTGTATGAACCACCCGAAACGGAACACTAGGGGGTACCTCCCATACAAACCACCCATTTGAAATCATGTTCTTATTAGAAAAACTTTTGTGTTTTTTGTGCTATCGAACTGAAACTAGGACACTATCAGTTTCCAATACATGCGCAGGATATTTGTCGAAACCAGTCCAATCGGACCACTAGGGGAGGTACCTCCCATACACACCCATTTGAATTCATGTTCTTATTAGAACAACTTTTTTATTTTTTGGCCTATCAAACTGAAAATTGGACACTATCAGTTTCCGACACATTTGTTAGAACCAGCCGAATCGGACCCCTAGGGGGTACCTCCCATTCAAACCACCCATTTGAATACTACAATGATACATTCACTGCATCCCGTGAAGAGTATTTCATCTTCGGCATAGTCGAAGATAACCTTCTTTCTAGTTTGTTTTTTTTTTTCATGCGTCCTTTAATTTTTTTTGTTGCTTTATTTAATATTTGACTTGAAAATGATTTGTTGTAATATTTCGTGCAAAAATAAAAAGAAATTTGATATTGATTCTCAACGGACCGTGCATTGTTGGTTGTGAGATAATATTTGCCATCTAAAATGTGCGGGACTGACGGGTCGTAACCATGACAGGATTGCAAGCAGATCTAAAAGTGTCTATGGCAGATTGACGTGGTCCTGTTCTAGGAATCAAGTTGAATTTTCGTCGATGTATCGTAGTGTCCGGGACAGATTTATCAAGCTGAATTGGTCAGTTAATCAATTTGCCTTAGATTTTGATTCGGATGTGGATTTACTTAGTAAGTATTAGTTCGATTCACCTCCTCCCCTTATTCTATAACCTATTACTACTCAAGCTCCCTTGATTATTTCCCCTCCTATTAATACTACCTCAATTCCTAAACCCCACTGTTTACCCTTATCTACATCTTGAGTTTACATATTTAGTAAATCTTGGCTTCAGCGAAAAATTTCAAAATGATGTCATATACTCAGATTTCAGCAAAGCGTGTGATTCCATAAATCATAATCTGCTTTTACATAAGGTGGACCTTTAAGGTTTCCAGCAACATCTTCTTTATTGTATTTCATCTTATTTAAAAACTAGAATTCAACGAGTTTTTTTTAACCTCACTCCTTCTAGTCCAGTTGTTGTCACTTCTGCTGTTCCTCAATGAAGTCATCTTGGCCCATTATTGTTCAGTCTTTATATGAACGATCTTTCTCTTTCCTTGAAATACTCTCGTGTTCTGATGTGTGCTGATGATGTGAAACTCTGCCTATCGTTTAACAATGTCTCTTCGCATATTAGACTACAAGAAGATCTAACCTCACTCCAATTTGTGTGTTTACGTAATGCATGTCCATGGCAATTCATCGTAAGAGGCCTCACTTAGCTTCTTATACAATAGATAATAATTCATTGGCGCGTGTTGCTACTGTCAGATACCTTGGATACCTTGATACCAGTATTAAAAAGGCTAAGAGTATTTTCGACTTTATTAAAAGATGGTCTAAAGAATTTAATGATCCCTACACTACCAAGATTCTTTTCATCCCTCTAGTCCGCCCTGTACATGTATACTGATCGTGTGTCTGGAGCCCCCAATATAAAAAACATCAAGACGGCATTGAGTCTACACAGAAGCAATTCCATCTCTTCGCACTTCGTGGCTTACATTGTGATCCCAGTGTACGTTTGCCTTCATACTTTAGCAGGCTTCTTATAGATTTCCCATCATTGCAAAATCGCCGAATAACTCTTGGTCTAAGCTTTCTTCATAAACTTATTACTGGTAATGTTGATTCGTCAGTGCTTTTAACTCAACTTAGTTTCTGTGTCCCTTGTCGTACATCTAGAAAAAACGTTCCCTTAACTATACGTACAAGCAGAACTAAATTTGCTCTATGCGATCCTTTCCGAGTTTTATGCACTCTTTATAATAAGTTCTATTACTTCGCTCATTGGCTCACACATCCCTCCTGTCTCTGACCACAATTGGATGTGAGTATGGGCATAGCTTGAAAAAAATACCTCCAACGGGTCAAAGACTGATGGATTTCTTATATACTATCTTACGTTTATTTTAAGTAATTAAAATTGTTTCAAGGCTAACACTTATTATTATTATAAATTATGTTTATGGTAACAACCTTTTTTTTTTTTAAGTTTGGCAGTATTTTGTCATAATAAAAAAAATATATTACACACCAGCTGCTAAACGCTTGTTAGAACCTGTATTGTATGCTCGAACTTGTCATCCTCGACTGACACATAGAACTACAGAACTACTGATTAAACCAGCTGCTGTAAACAAACTGATTGACAGATCGCGCTCATTTTTTGGCATGGTAATTAACAACAGTCCTACAAACATAAAAAAATACTTAAAAATACTTAACGCGGGCAATTTAAATGACAAATTTCTGGTACTTTATTGTCTTAAGGTATGCACATTGTATGTAACGTTTTCACGTAATCTATACTGAACCAATTTTAATAATTTTTTTTATTTTTGTTTTAAACAATCGAGTGGCATACTTACTTTTTTGATTTTTTAAATTAATATATGTTTTGTTTTAGGATTTAGTTTTTCTAAAAAATTCATACTTTGCTTCTTCTTCTTCTTGAATTTTGTGTTGTTTTTGCTATTTATTGCTATCTATGTTCTCTTCCAAAGACCATTTCGTTCTCTCTCAATTTTGTTTTGTTGAGTAGAGAAGAGCGCCGGTCACTTCGTCGCTGTGATCGTTCTTAGTGTGGAAACCAATAAGAATAAACGAGACATTCGTCTAATATATATTAGTACACTCAAGAATATCCGTAAAAATGTTTGGGAAGATGTTTTACATCAAGCGAGAGAGCTCAGTAATCAACATGGAACCATTATAATAACCGATTTCTTCCATTGCTTTGGAAAGTATCCAATTCGAAGTATAACTTTGAGAAGACACGAGAATAATACAATTGCTGCGTTTGGAAGTTCAGTTATCATTTTTGGCTCGATTCTATCATAACCAGCATATTTTTTGGGCTTCAGTTAAGTCGTTATAATAGATTCAATTTCACTTGAGCTTGTTTTTAATGGAGACATGTTGACTGAATTTGTGATGTGTGAGGAAGCACAAATTTGTTAGTAGGTAGATTAAGTTGGAACTCGTGCTCCAGATGATTGGCAAATACATTCTCTTCATCAGACCGTGCCCAACTTCCGGTTCTGTCTCTAATAGACGAATCCAGCTCCACAGGAGCTTTTATCGATTTTTGCGCTTTCCAAAGTTAAAATATAGTGTTTGTGGGTGATAGGTTATAGATATAGCGCCTTTGTGCCTCAAGTTGGTCACTTAAAAGTGCTTTGGATAGTTTTTTTGTTGCATTTTTTAGCTTTTGTTTAGCAGTAGGAGATCTGTGCTGTTGCCATTCTCTTCTCAATCGTCGTTTAGAAGCAACCAGTCCTTCAATTTCCCTATTTGAGAACGATTTTCTGCTGAACTTGTTAGCAACAATCGCAGGCGTTGATTCCTCAGCTGCAGCTACCAATACGGCACTTAACTCATTAACAGACTTGTCAATATCGCTTTCAGAGTTGAGTGCAGGTACAATTTCTATGTGAGAACTAACATATTTTTTATATTGCAACCAATTAGTTTTATTAGATATAAGTCTATATGGGCGATCCTCTACTATTGTTAAAACGAGTAAAATGATATCAACGGAGAAGTGATCGGAATAAAGTTCATAATGAGTAACTGCTGATATGAGGTTTCTAGGTATATTTTTTGTGCCACCAAAGTCGATGATATCGGTAGTGCTCCTTAGATCCGCTGGGCGGTATGTAGGCGTTCCCGGAGAAACGAAGTCTAGCTTGTTTTTAAAATTTACAAGAGTACTGTAAAGTTGCCGACCATTTGCATTTTCTAAACCAGAACCCCAATAAGTGTGTTTAGCATTGTAGTCAGTGGCCGCCAAAAATCGTGCTCCAAGGCTATCAAAGAAATTTTTAAACACACCTGCAGATATTGAAAATCATGGAGGATAATATACAGCAGATAACGTCAGATTACCATGACACATTTGCATCCGAACCAAAGATGCTTGTATGCCATCTAAACCTGGTGCTTTACCATTTCCGCACCGCTCCACAGCTTGAATCACTTTTTTACCGCTAATTATCGGCATTGTTGGCAAATCGGTTACTTCCGTTGCATTAACAAATAGGTTTCCACCTTCCTGAATTTGTGCAGGAAAAAGCGTTTCAAGCAATCTCTTTAACAATTTTGGACAAGTTGGTGCTTGACATTTGCCCCCTCGAATCTTTGACAATACCAGCTTATAAGCTTCGCTCCAATAATTTTCATTCACTTTGTCACATAGCTCTTTAAAGCAGGAAGATTTACTCTTTTTAATCGCTTTTTTGAATTCGTTGCGTTTCGTTTTAAAAGCGTCACATAGTGGAACATTCTATACTTCTTTGGTATCGACGCCTCGCTTTGAAGCACTCACTCCTCAATAAGGCCATCTTACTGTTCCACCAATATGCTGGTTTCCGGCGAGGATTTTGCTTTTTCCTGCACATAGCGGCATCGCAGGCTTTACTAATATGCTGGACTAGTAGATTTGCCTGCTGATTTATGTCACCAACTGTATCAGGATTTGCATCCAGCATCAGTTTGAAGAGCTTCATCTTCTTCATCCAGGGTTTCAACGTTCCATGACTTGGCTTGCACTCTTTTTATGCTTATATTGCTCCTTTGACATTCCATGTGGTTACCAACATCTATCACTACTGCAAGATGATCGCTATGCGTGTACATATCACTTACCCGCCAACCAGTTGATCGAACTAATGCTCTACTGGCAAAGGCTGTATTAATGATGGAGCCACGACCATTCGTCTCAAAAGTGTTACGATCTCCTGTGTTCAGGAGTACAACATTAAGAAGGGAGAAAGCTCTCAGCAGTGCAGCACCCCATTTGTTCGTACTCCTGCTTCCCCATTGAATGGCCCATACATTTAAGTTTCCCGCTATTATATATGGCGTAGTTGTCATTGCTTCTGTAACCAATTCATCCAAGATTTTTTCATATTCATCTTGTGCCATACTTGGTGGTAAAGCTGTAAAAATGAATTCCAGATATTTTCACTCGTGCGTAACATGATTTCCCTATCAAAGGCTTATAACTTTATCACCGCGGACCCATATTACAACTTTATTTGTGATATCTGAAATCCAATTACCAGAACTCGGATTCTTATATTACTCACAGATTATTGCAACGTCAACTTTCTTTTCGTGCACAGTCTGAGTTAATAGTTCTTGTGCAGCTTCACAGTGATTCAGATTTATTTGTATAATCTTCACCTTTTGGATTTATTGCACGCTTCTATATAAGTTGGACACTTTCGACTACCTATCTGGTGTTCAGTGTTTGTTCTCCCACTATTTTTACAAGCCATACAAAAAGGTTTCTTGACAGAAGCTTTCGCAAAATGTCCCTTCTCACCGAGATTTTGCTCGAACTTGCCATGTGCCATATTTTAAACATCTGAAGCACTTTCTTAAGTTAGGCTTTTCTCTAATTCTGCATAGAACACAGCCGACTTTAATCTTTTGTGCATCTAGCAGATACCTTGCGTCTTGCACCGGCATTATTATCATCTCTTCGTTGGATAGCAACTACAAGCCTAAAACCTAGTTGGAACCTATTACTTTCCAAAGGGTTTTCTTTGCATTATTATTTTTTTGCGGGCTTAGTTAACGCTTATTGTGGATTTGTATGTAGCGGTCAATGCGTGTCTGAACTGCCGCTTTATTTTCCAGAGTACCGTTTTGCATGCGCTGTTTTTGACTACCTGCTGGTGATACAGTTGTCTTTTCGGTTTCTTTAGCTTGCGTAACAATTTTTTTTTTTTTCTATTGTTTGCTTGTACTGACATTGGATTAATATCGCTATTAAATGTTTAATTTTTTGTTGTTACAGTAACTGCATGTGATGACGCAATCGAAGCAGTAGCTGGGAACACTGTTGTTGTTCCTGAAGCTGCACTAGCTGTTGAAGTAAAATCTGTGCTTTATGTTGTGTTTGTTGCAGCGTTAAACACAGTTGCTTCTGGATTTGAATGAAAAGTGACTAGTGCTTACTGCACTGGAAGAAAGAAAAGGAGATCAAGATCGTGCTTTATCTACGGGCGGCTGTGCGGTTAATAAGGAACCTTTGTTATAGTTCCTGGTATAATTAGCAACAAACGAGAATTAAGCATTTTTCGCTGTCATTATTGGGGCTGTTAGGCATTAACAAGAAATTAAAATAAAATTTATTGGATGCGAGGTAAACGTCCGATCCGTAAGACTGTTCAAAGACGAATCACCGAACGATATTGCTCTTTTTCCATTTTTGTAAAACTGACCGACACGCTCAATTCCAAAGGCTATCAAAACAAAACTAATAAAGGGAATTGTCCGAAACTTTGACAGTAGGCTACTAAAAGAATGTACTGCACGATGGTAATAGTCTTTTGTAAAAGCGGGCGGTGAGGCTAAGTACTTGTTGATAGACCCTCGTACGTCAATAATAAACTTAAGTTCCTTTTTTCAAAATATGTACCCTAATAATAAATGAATAATCAAGTGTTTAAGTTCAGTCCCACTAAATCTACTTTCGGTTTAAATACAACAAGTATATACAATGAAATGTGATTTGGTTTAATGTACTCGCCTGACATGGAAGAGGTAAGAACACTGCGCCAAGCATATGGATCGATAAACGTCAATCAACGTCCCCTTGGATATGTATCCGCAGGAACCAAATTCGTGTCATATTTATTTTGGTAAATAAAACTCACTCCAAGATCGGGAGTTGAGGCCTATCTTAAACCTCTGCTGCTCTATGGGTCGCAGCACCCGGTTGTATAATATAACGCACATCCACGTCGAGTACATACTCTACCCGCATTTGGGTAAAAACCACAGCCACCACGATACTCCCAAGGGGACCGTACCAGCTGGCCAGAACAGAAACAAGTTCCGTGGGCTCTTGACTACACATGGTACCAGAAAAAAACCTCTGCTCAGACTTCGTACCCAAGGTACTACCAATTCGAACTCCAAAAAGTTCATTGGTAGGCGGCCCAAATTTGAACACAGTTCTCTGGAAAAGAATGCCACAGATGGCACAGTATAAAGTATACTCATGGATAAAGCTTCTTCACTGTTGGGAGCGAGGTCTATTCCTACCTCTTTCGCCAACTGGCAGCATTTCTATGTTCAAGATAAGGCGAGCATATGACACCACTGTGACAAGGACATTAAGCGAATGGGTAGTAGGCTGAGACCGCTACAAGACCAAACACCCGTGGTACCAGAAAATACCTCATGTCAGGCAGCGCAACCAAATTACTACGAGTAGAGCTCCATGAAGCTCAGGGACTGGTTACCTTGGGGCGAACACTAACCCAATTCACATTCACACACACACACACATAACCAACCATACCAGGCACAGAGCTTAGTGGCGAAGACGTGCAGATGTGTTTTTATTTAGCTCTGAGTTTTTTGTTAAATTGAGTGTGATAAAGTGTTGTGGAAATCATCAATATACACATGTAAAGTTTAATGTTATAATAGTGTAATAATATGTTTATTGTAATGTATATAATTGTTCGTTCCGCTATACAACCGATGCACGACTTGATCTCTTCCGAGTCAACTTTCAACTTGCGACTGACTCTGCTTGCGACCCATTTCCAACTGTATGCATAGCTTGTCTCGCACCCCCTGTTGCCAACTCTGCTGCTGATCGATAGTTCGGTCGTCTATCAATATCGGTTGGTCCGATAGTCATCACCGATCACCAGCTCACCACCACTTGTTACATTCGGCCGTCCTGACTACCGGAGTCTGACCCAGACGACAAACACTTCTCGTTCTCACTAATGTACCTCCACAATTTCATGTTGTCTGCGCTTGTTGAGGTAACATTAGGGCCCTCCACTTGAGCCGCTTTTTTGACATCATAGGGCAATTCACGCCACTTAACCAAGTACATCGTAGTGCTATCACGTGCGGTACGATGATTGATAACACGTTGAACAATCAACCACTCGGACTTAACGCCATTCTTATAGAAACAAACCTCCAGATCTTTCTGATAGGCCTCCGTCTCATCTTCAGCTTTGATGCTGGCCTTATCTTTGTGCCGTTGAATGCGCTTAAAACGTAAATCTGCCTGATCGAGAGACTCTTCGAACTTGGGCGGTTCCTTCATATCAAACTTCCGTTGATACGAGCGAATCATCAAGGGATGATACATATCTATTTGCACTTCAGACATCCACTCACAATACCAGTACAACATATTGCGCCACTTGATGAAATATTCGCGGATGCGTGTCTTCGATTTCTTCGATGTAGACGGTTCAGCTAAGATCGCCCAACGCCAGGTAATAATCTTCTCGGCTTTGCCGTTTAGTGGTGGATAGCTACAACGTGGACACCGCCGATCACACTCTTTGCCCTCTGGGAAATTCGTGGTAGCTTTCTGCAACTTTTTCTTCTTGAATTTGTTACCAATCTTAGTTTTAGCCTTCTTACGCACCACATGAGTATCATCAGATGGTGTTTCGTCACCTGCATCAATGTTTTTATCTGGTTTCTTTTTCATCCCTTTGTCCTTTGATTTTTTACCAGCGGCTGCTTCTGTGCTGTTTTTCTCTTTCTCTTCGTCGTCGGTTTCTTCTGTAGTTGCTGCTGCCTTTGCGTTTGGTTTTTTATCAGCGTCGTTTGTTTTCGCGTCATCAGCGTCGTCTCCATCGTTTTCGGCGCCTGCACCACTTTTGTCGTTAGACGACTTATTTGTTGCCGATGCCGTCGTTCCTGCCGTTGTTGGTACTGCCGCCTCTTCTGAAATACCTTCCGATAATTTCGGTTTCACAAATTCAACACTTTCAGCCTTGCCTTCGTCTGTTTTGCTGGCATCCATATTTTCAGTGGTTTTATTGTTTTCACCATCAGCCGACATCTCACCCTGTCGTTTCTTTCTCTTTCTTAACTGCTCATCCACTTCTATTTTAAGAGATGACAATATTAGCGTTTTGCTCCGCTCGAATTATTTTGCTATCTTCCTGTGTCGACGTCATTTCAGCAATTTTTCTTTCTGACAATTTTGCGTGGATATCTGCGCTTCTCAACGTATGCCCAAATTCCTCTATGAGAACATTCCTCAGCTGATCGTATGTACTGACCATAACCGATTCCAAAAACAATTTTGCCATCTTGGTCATTTTACTTCTGCTTTTCGGTGAGCTCGTACGCATCTGCGTTCTGCTCAAAATTTGTCAGCCAATGCTCCACTGGGATAGTCTCACCGTCAAAATCAGGCACTACTCGCGCAAAATTGTCTATGGAAATCTTCCGCTCATTTTGCACTCTCTGATTCATTTCATCTGCTTGTATTTTCAGAGTAAGCAATTGAATAATTTGTTGTAGACTCTGGCTGTTCACTTCACCACCACCTGCTATTGTAGTGGCTCCAACATTGCCAACTGATGATGAACCACTTCCTGTGATGCCGCCACCGCCACTAATATCTGCCATTGCCGCTCGAGATCGTGTCACAACACCATACTGTTGTCCCTTTGCCTTTTCAACACCCACGTCTTCGTCACTCATATTCTCGAATTCGTTTCCAACAGATGACGAAATAATTCCAGAAATTTCGTTTTGTTTGCTGCTGTTGCGCCTCCCCCGTTGCTGCGCTGCTGACTTTTTCTTTAACTACTGTTACGTCGCTCGTTTCCACAGATTCCAGAAATTTCGGTTGCTGCGTGCTGCCTACTGACGTTGCTGCGCTGCGCTTCTAACTACTTTTGTTACGCTCGAACTCGTTTCCAACAGATTCCAGAAATTTCGTTTTGTTTGCTGCTGTTGCTGTCTCTACTGACGTTGCTGCGCTGCTGACTTTTTCTTTAACTACTTTTGTTACGCTCGAACTCGTTTCCAACAGATTCCAGAAATTTCGTTTTGTTTGCTGCTGTTGCTGTCTCTACTGACGTTGCTGCGCTGCTGACTTTTTTGCTTAACTTACTCTGCGTCGTTGTTGCCTTTGCTGCTGATCTTGACGCTGCTCTGCCTCTCCGCTGCTAACAGTTGATGTTGTTGATCTGCTCTGCCTCTGCTGCTGGTTTGACGCTACTCTGCCTCTCCGCTGCCAACAGTTGATGTTGTTGAGCTGCCTTCTTAACGAAAACAAATAGTCCCACTATGCTGTTCCGTTTTTTGCCCTCCAACACACACCACCGTTCTTTCAGCCGATCGTATGACAAACGTAACGGTTTGCACTCTAACACGTCACTCTGTCGCCTTGATGAAGCTTCTCGAATAGTTTACCTTCACTGCATTTACAGCCACCGCGCTATTGCGTATCAACTACGTTGTCTCGATCACAAGACGGATGTATATTCAGACGCCACACTGACGCCACTCGTTCTCAACATATGCACTGCACACATACGCCTGCCTGTCGACACTCGTACTTATCGAAAAAACATGCACACCACTGCTTCGTTCACGTTTCAATTAATTTAATATTTTTTTTTTTTTTTTTGGCTTAGGTTGAGCCCCCAAATGTAAAGTTTAATGTTATAATAGTGTAATAATATGTTTATTGTAATGTATATAATTGTTCGTTCCGCTATACAACCGATGCACGACTTGTTCTCTTCCGAGTCAACTTTCAACTTGCGACTGACTCTGCTTGCGACCCATTTCCAACTGTATGCATAGCTTGTCTCGCACCCCCTGTTGCCAACTCTGCTGCTGATCGATAGTTCGGTCGTCTATCAATATCGGTTGGTCCGATAGTCATCACCGATCACCAGCTCACCACCACTTGTTACACACATATACATAAGGTGATTTATGAAGGGGTGACATATCCCGAAATACGGACATCAAATAATAATCAAATAATAATAATAATAATAATAATCAAAGTGAATGTTTAATATACACAAATCGTTTTCGCTGAAATTGCTGAAAACGGTTTCCTGTTATCTGAAGCCGTACTTAGATATTATATATATATATACAAGCTTTGATAATATAGAGCTGAACAAAAAAAAAAAAATCTTTTAGCCTAGTCTACGATCAACCTATTCCGAGCTTTAAGCTCATCTCAACTAAAGCTTGGGCCGTTGAATTTCAAATTGTTCGAGTACCCCGTTTGGAAATCTGGAGCTGTGACAACTGATTGCAACGGTTGGGAAAACACACTGGTCAATCGTTGGGTATGGCTTCGACTACCAATAATATGGGTTATTTGAATCCAGAGGATGTTCTGGACCCTTTTCGAAGTAGCACGAATACGCCGCGGACACCACGGGAGGATTTGGAGACGCCAACGATGAACACTCAGACTGGGCATGATGCTAATCCCTTGGCAAAGGATTGTGCAAACGGAGAGTTATTTGAGGCGAAGATGAAAATGCTGGGTGACACGATTGATAGCCTCATTGTTTTCTATCGTGACAAGAACAACGTTCACCACGAAATTAAGAGGATGGGCCGTTTGATCAAGACGGTATTTCTTGAGGTTATGGCTGATGACCATATGCATAGAATTGGAGCAAATGCTTATAAGGCTACCAATCATGCGGAATATCAAACTGATGTTGAAGTAGGCGTCTGCTTGAAGCCCGCACGGACGCAGAAGGAAAAACCTGGGCGGAGAAATAATCCTGGACGGCAAAGTAATCCGGGACGGCCACCACAAGACGATGAGTCCGGCGCAGCGGTACCCCAGGCAACTCTTCAGACTGGCGAACAAAGTGGAGGGCATGGGTCTGCAGACAAAATCGGATGGACTGCGGTCAAAAGCAGGAAAAACAATGCCTCAAAAATAAGAGCAAAGCCAGAAGCGATTATCATTGCGGCAAAAGGTGATGTGACTTACGCTGACATACTCCGAAAGGTGAGACTGAGTTAAAGGCTTTGGGCAACGACACCACAAAGATAAGAAGGACAGCGAAAGGGGAGCTTTATTTGAATTATTAGTTGAAGAGGCCTGATGGAGAAAGTAAGCTTAATTCTTTCCATTCCACCTTAAATGATGCTATTCGAGAGGTGGCAGGGATAAAAGCAAAATCGCATGAGATAACGGTCATGTGCAAGGACTTGGATGAGATTACTGAGGCAAATGAAATCTGCGAGGCGATAAGGGAGGCATGCAATATTATATCCATCAACGAATCTGCAATAGGGAGCATCCGAAATGCGTACGGTGGAACACGGACGGCTTTTATATCCTTGCTGGCTGATGCCAAAAAGGTCTTGGAAGTAGGGAAGATTAAAATCGGGTGGGTCTTATGCAGACTCCGCCAGGTAGACAAGGATCCGGTGACTAGATGCTTCAGATGTCTCGAATATGCTCACATTGGGCGCAACTGAGACTGAAACTGAGGACAACAATGACTTGGATCGAACGCGATGGTGCTACAGATGTGGTGAGGAAGGTCACCTAGCGAGGAATTGTAAAGGACCCACGAAGTGCATGTTTTGCTCAGAAAAACACGATTGCACGCAGCACGGAATGTCGTGTTTATAAGGCAGCTGTGAAGAAACGCAACTAATGAAGGTACTACAATTAAACCTCAATCATTGTGCGGTTGCGCAGGATCTTCTTGTGCAGCACGTTAAGGATGCTAAGGTCGATATTGCTATACTTAGTGACCAATACAAAAATTTTGATGGCCAACAATGGCTACCTGATGCGAATAGCACTTCAGTAGTTTGGATTTGCGGTCAAGATATGCCATTGGGTATGCATGTGAAAGCAGACCAGTTCTACGTGCGAGCAAACATTGCTGGAACTCATGTATACAGCTGCTATACTCCTCCCCGGCTGGACATATACGAGTTTGAAGGAGTCATTGATAGCTTGGTGCAGGACGCTAGAGGGAAAAGTGCCATTATAGTCGCTGGGGACTTCAACGCGTGGTCGACAACATGGGGATGCAGTAGGACAAATTCTAGAGGGCGTATATTAGTGGACGCCATGTCTTCGTTGAACCTTTTTGTGGCAAACAACACGACAGTTAAGACATTCCAGCAGGGTTCCAGAGGGTCCATAATAGACCTATGTTTCATGGATAGTAATCTCCTGCGGAAATCCTCTTGGCGAGTCAGCGAGACATATACGCATAGTGACCATCATGCTATTATCATCGATCTCGACACACATAGACGCTCTGACATTGATAATCGCAGATCTAGTGTTTTTGGTGGTTGGAAGCAACATACGTTTGATCAGGAGGCCTTCTCATACATCTGGAATGACTGCACCCTACCGGTGGTGCCTGCGAATATTTTCGCAGAGAATGTAGCACAGGCACTTGATATGTCATGTGATGCCTCTATGGTACTTAAACTTGGGACAAATAGAAGGAAGCCTGTTTACTGGTGGAATCAGGATATTGCAGACCTCCATTCCTAATGTCACCATGCGCGCCGAGTATATCAACGGTGTAGGAATGATGAACTTAGAAGCCATCTACAGAAGCAGTTTAGATTGAAGCGGCGTCAGCTTAAACATGCTATACGCGACAGCAAAAAACTTGCTTCGCCGAGCTGTGTGAATCAGCTGAAGCCGATCCATGGGGGTTAGGTTACAAAGTTGTCACCACAAAGCTGAAAGGTGGCAATTCAAAGCAGCCAACTTGCCCTAAATTGCAACGAAGAATTGTGACAACACTGTTCCCGCGCTATGAGAGAAGTAACCTGGGCTATACCGACTCAAACCACAGCGGAGAAGTCACGGGTGTTCAACCGACGGAGGTGTTAGAATTGACGGAGACACCAGGGCCAGATAGGATTCCCAATAAAGTGCTGAAACTTGCTATGCTCGAAAGAGCGGACATCTTTAGCAAGCTTTATAGTTGTTGCTTGCAGGAGCGAATTTTTCCGGATAGGTGGAAAATTCAAAAGCTGGTTCTAATACCGAAAGGAAATAAGCCACCCGAGGAACCTTCTTCATATAGGCCCTTATGTATGTTGGATTCTGTGGGAAAAATATTTGAACGGATTGTGCGAGATCGCTTGGAAACTGCAATAAGTGCTGCTGGCGGCTTCTCACAACATCAATTTGGTTTTCGTAAGGGGCGCTCAACGATCGATGCACTGAAAGTGGACAAGGACATCACTGAAAACGCCATTAAAGGTATACGATGGAAAGGTGGCACTAAGAAATATTGTGCTGTAGTCTATTTTAGCAGAAGACGGTTAACTTACTGTGCGGAGGGCAGAGAGCTCGCGTAAGAAGTCCCAGGAGGTGTACCTCAGGGGTCAGTTTTAGACCCCCTGCTATGGAATGCTTTGTATGATGGCGTCCTAAAGATTGAAATGCCCAACAACGTAAGGGTGGTGGCCTTTGCCGATGATTTGGTAATTGTGGTGGTGGCTAAGTTTATTGACGAGCTCAGGTTTGACTGCAACGATGCTGTTAGGAGAGTTGGTGTCTGGCTGAGCCAAAAAGATCTGCGCCTTGCCGAGCACAAAATAGAAGTAATGCTTGTCAGCAAACGCGACTGACGGAACACCTTAGTGTAACGATTGGCGACCTCGAAATTGTTTCACAGCCCTCTTTGAGGTATTTGGGAGTGGAATTGGACTCAAAAATGACGTTCAAGCAACATCTGACACTAACAGCCGCTAAAGCATCAAAAGTATCTGGTGCTGTTCTAAGCTTGATTCCGACCTATGGAGGACCACGGGAGCGCAACCGACGGCTGTTAGCAAGTGTCGTAACGTCAGTTCTAGTCTATGCTGCGCCGATTTGGATGGAGGCTAGTAAAATACACTCATACATGAGAGAAGTGAACGCAGTATACAGATCATGTGCCATCCCCGTCTGTGCTGCTCTTCGAACGGTATCCAGCGATGCAATCCTGGTCATGGCGAGTATAATGCCTATTGACATAGTTGTTGCAGAAATAAGTCGGCTGTTTGACGCTAAGAGGACCACTGGTGAAGTGAGAAGGCTAGATGAAAGGGCCCTCAGTATGGTGGAGTGACAGAGGAGATGGCAAAGTTCTGACAAAGGCAGGTGGACCCATCGGCTCATTAAGAACGTCGAAGAACGGGTGCGCAGAAAGTTTGGCGAGGTCAACCATCACCTAGCCCAGTTCCTGAGTGGTCACGGGTGCTTTAAGGAGTATCTTTATAAGCGGGGATATGATGATGATCCCTTCTGTCCGAGTTGCACAGGCGAAAACGAAAATGCAGAACACGTCTTCCTGCATTGCCCAAGATTTGATGTTGCCAGATCAATGATCTCATCTGCGTTTGGTGAAGTGCCGACTGTGGCGAACTGCACCCGGCATATGTGTGAATCGCAGCTGAATTGGGACGTGATAAGTCAGGCTGCAGCTCAAATCATGACAGAGCTGCGGCGTATTGAACGATTACGACGAGTTCAGACGAACGAAGACGTGATAGGTCATTAGTTTGATATTGACAAGAAGTTTTAAAGTAAATTTGTTTTGATTTACATGGGGTAGAAGCAGACTTTGAGCTGTTTTGCTTCCTCTTTCCTTCTTGACGTAATGCTTTGCGGTAGTGCCGGGGGACTGTAGGACTTGGGACGGTGGGGTTTAGTGGGTGCAAGTCCTACAGTTCGAATAGTAGATTCGTTTGGCTTTTAATGCTTCCCAATCGGAAAAAAAAAGGAAAAAAAAAAATACCAGATGACTTTCTCGACTGTAACATCAAAAAAGCCACCTGTCATTCACCAGCCTCGTGCAGATCACAACGATCTTCCACCAAAGGTAGAGTTTCCCCAGATCCGCCCAAGGGAAATGCATACAACAAAGCATAAAGCTCTTCACTCATCCTCTTTCAGTGCATTCTTTTAGTAGCGTACTGTCAAAATTTCACTTAATTCCCTTGATAAGTTTTGTTTTGATAGTCTTTGGCAGCGTGGTACTAAAACGGCACTGTAAAACAGCACAACAGGTTGCAAACCATTTTTGGAAACATTGGATGACTGAATATTTGCCAGTAATAACACACCGCGGCAAATGGTTCGACAATGGATAGCCTATCGAAATGTACGATCAAGTTTAGCTGATGCCGATGTTCCAAGAAATTGCTGGCTGCGTGGATGTGTAAAAGATGTTAAAAGATCAAAAGACGGTCAAGTGAGAAGTGCTACAATAACAACACGAGTGGTACATCTGAAAAGCCTGCGACGAAGATAGCAGTTTTAGACTTGGTATGCGACCAAATGGACCACCATACCAGGGGGAGTGTTGAGAAAAATTCGCGCAGCCTAGCGCCACCTAGTGTTGTGAGTAGCCCTGAGGGTGGTGAATTTGTATTATGTAAAGCTGAGCAGCAGCAACCATGGTGGTGGTGAAAGCTGATTAGCTAAACACTAAGTTCAGGAAGGAAATGAAAATTGAGCTTTCCTTTTTTTGCCTGCTGACGACCACACGAGGAGGACTTGAAATGTAAGGAAAATATTGATGTGAATTTATAGATCTAATTTATTTTTGTTTCAGTTTTGGAATTAAATAAAAAAAAAGATTGGTTAAAAGCAAGACTAAAGTGCTTCAATATTGAGAGTACAAATTAATTCAGTCCGTTTTTTGTGGTCAAAAAATTATTTTTTATTGAAGAAAAGTAAAAAATACACCATTCAAAGTATTGTCTGCCGGAAGCGACTACTTTTTCCCATCTCTATAATTTTAATTATTTTCAAATACTATCTCTAAAAAATGAGTCCTCTCTGGCCTCGATACAAACATTGAGCCATTTTGGATTTATTCAAAAGACCCGAACCGGTAACCCCCAAAATCGTTTTGCGTCCGTCGAAAAAGCCAGTAGTCAGTAATTCCTCGGATTCCTAGAAAGTACGGAAAATTTTAAAATTGATGAATCCGATGTTACTAAGGCACTAGGCATGTGTTGGAAAGCTGGGTAAGATTTGTTGTGTTTTCAATATAACTTACCAATTGTACTACGAAGCGAGGTATAGTGTACTTCTAATCAACCTGAAATAAATTTCTCATCTGGTCAATGAAATATTCCAGCAAATATTACGCTTGCAGATTCTTGTTTCCATCTGTCGCAAGAAATTGATAAATATATCGATGCTAGTTTATTCTTCCTTCTGATGTGTGCAGGACAAATACAGTTAGGTCCAAGTTTATCTATTCTTCGTAAAGCCAAATTAGGATGGATTGTCTCTAGAAATGTCCAGAAATCCAGTGAAGCAAACTTCATGTTGCACAGTTGGTAATGCCGATTCAGTGGATGGCGATTCTGATTGTGCCCTACATGAATTAGTAAAACGCTTTTGGGAAGTTGAAGTCCTTACTCAGCAAAGTATTAAGAGATCAAGGGAAGACATAGATTGTGAGAAAAATTTGATTAGCAGCTTTCGCCGTTTAGATACTGGCAAATATGTGATGCGATAGGCAACAAAGGTAGATTCCAGTTCAATGGGTGATTCGTACATGCAAGCAGTAAATCGAATAAAACCATGGGAAAGGAAAAATTCGGTTGCCTCGTTTCGTTGGATTAGATAATGCAGATCTACAAATACATGGATTTTGTGATGCGAGTATAAACGCTTTTGGAGCTTGCGTTTACGTTCGGGCAAAGCAGAACAAGTGTGTGCAAGTCAACTTATTGTGTTCCAAATCGCGAATAGCACCTTTAAAGACATTCACAGTACCCATGCTGGAATTATGCGCAGCAATGTTACTGGCTGAGTTGAAATCTATTTTGGATTTAGAGTTTTTGTATGCAATCTTCTTTTATTGGTCAGACTCACCTATAGTACTTTCCTGATTTTAGAATGTCGCTGCTAACTACAGTATACAGGAGATTTCGAACGGCATGTTATGGAGACATGTTCCAACTGAGCGTAATACTGCTGATATTTTATTTAAGGGCGCACTTTCTAAGGAATTTGAAGAATCTGAGCTGTGGAAACATGGACCAAAATTTTTGCAATAGGGCGAAGATAGATGGCCAATCTCAAGTAAATTGTCGGCTCATACTGCTGAAAAAAAAAATGTAATGTGTTGAGTGTGGTGGCGAGTAACGCAGATTACTCCATTAATTGCAAATTTTTCAACTCGTTTCGTTCAACGCAAAGAGTGTATGCGTATGTATATCGCTTTATGAATAAAAAGTCGCATTATGGTTCATCGCCCAAGCTTAGCGTGGTGGAAATTGAAGTTGGAACAAGTGTGCTAATTCAGATGGTACAAAGATATGGATAAAGCTGGTGTTGGTGGTCGATTACAGAATGCAAATTTGAGCTTCAATGAAATTTATCCAATTATATTACCAGTGAGTCATCCAGTGACGAATAGCACCATAATTTATTACCACCAACGACTGCTGCATGCTGGACTTTAGGCATTGTTGGCAAGCATCCGGATGAAGTTTTGGCTCAGCGGCGGATTAAAAGCTGTAGTTAAGTGTAGTGTGTTCATGCAATTATATGTATGTATCAATATGTAACACTTTGTTGCATATATAAACATAATACATAAACCACTTATGTCAGCGCACATTTCCAAACTACCATTCAGTAGTGTAGTGGTGTCGGCGTTTGTTAAAAGTCTTCTGAATGACCGTGATCAAGGAGAACACCACAGGAAATATCTGATGAAGCAGTTACGCATCCACCTCATCAACAACAGCACTGTACAAGAACATCATTGAACATCTTTGAATTGCAACTTCGTTAGAATACAACTTATCTGAAAAAAAAAAGAAACTTAAACACTGCTAAAATAAAAGTGCTGGTGTAAAAGTTTAATAAAATATTACAAACCAAATTGTAAATATAATGAGAGAGACATGGCGAAGAAGGTTAATCAAATATTGAAATTCAACTTATAAATTTATCCTGGTATGGTGCAACTATATTTTTGGAAAAATACGTAACAAAAAGGTCTGAAGAAGAAGACGGTGACGACGTGGTGACTAAACCACGCATACCATGAACTATAAATAAACAATAACGGCAGCAGAGACGACAATAAAGCGGCAACACATGGAGCATTTCCATCAGATTCAGCAGCTACAGCAACAAGGGGCTCCAGTGCAGCAACAGCAAATACAACAACATCAAGTCGTTGCACAACAAAATCAACAGGCGTCAAAAATTAAACGGACAGGAACGCCAATATCATCAAAAGCTGGTCCCCAACCTATTACGATTGAACAATACAGGGCCCGGCAAAAGAGTGGTGTAGCAGCGGCAAAACAGCGAACCCAGGACCGGGACAAGCGGCTAACAAAAATCCCAGAAACACAAAATCCTCCAAAATGAAGGGAAGGTACACGGGCGAAACAAAAGAGGCAGCGAGCAGTCATCATCGACCACTTAAAGGAACCAACATTGAAGCCGGAACCGAGACTGGCATTACAAGAGCTGCTGAAGACCCTCAACACCCTGCTACACAGGTGCAGGAGGAAATAATGGTGCATTAACTTGCAAGTTATTTAATTTTTTTCTTTCACTTTCACGGTACATTCAATGTTCAAAAAAAAAAAATAATTAATTTTGATCATGGGATCTCAGGATCCAAAATGAAAAACCCAACCGCAAATGTCATAAACAAAGTTGAGGTTATAGACCATACAGAAAATTTTTAAAAAAATTCGATTCTTTTGATGGTTTTGACAATGCTGTCAAGCACCCAGCTAATTCTAAAGTTATATGCTACGCATAATAAAAACTTAAAGAAACGCTATTTAAGCAGAGCTGACGCACTAGACAAAGTATAAAAACAAAAATAAATCAACCCAAAAAAAAAAATCCAATTTTTCGTTATAGATGGAATGGGAAAAAATCAAGAATAACTTAAGACTTCAAATAGAAAAATTCAATAGGTCGTATAAATGTATAGCACAGAATAGACCTATAACTCAAGAGACACTTAATAAGCGCTAAGCTATACTGATTGAAGCCGGGGATAAAGTAAGAGTAATTATAAACGTAAATTACGGACGGCTTACAGTAGCACATAAAGTAGCTGCGGACGGATTTTTCTTTGCTGTTAAAAATAAACTCGTTAATATTGTTAATAAGTATTATATTACATAGAAATACCTGATTGTCACAATATACCTATTACAAGAGCAAACAATAAAGAAAAAGAAAAAACCATAATGGCTCAAACACAAATAGATTTCTTAAATACAGCTTCCCGTCTAATACCAGAATTGGATGGGAGAGCAGAAAATTTACAATCGTTCCTTGACGCACTTTCATTGATAGACCCTATAAAAGGAGCACACCATGAATTGGCCGTCACTTTAATAAAAACAAAATTAAAAGGAACGGCAAGAAATCTATTAGGCAATGAGATTACTCTTAATCAGGTCATAAATAAGATTAGATCCAGTGTTAAAGGGGAATCTGTGGAAGTGTTATCAGAAAACTGATGAACAACCAACAGAAAACTAAAACCGCCAACCAATACATAACAGAAGTAGAAAAATTGACTAAGGCAATAGAATATCTGATGGGTTAACACCCGAGACAGCTTCCAAATATTCGACTCAACAAGCAGTCAAGGCAATAACCAAAAATTGCACA
This sequence comes from Amiota minor, assembly GCA_037043295.1. Taxonomy (NCBI): domain Eukaryota; kingdom Metazoa; phylum Arthropoda; class Insecta; order Diptera; family Drosophilidae; genus Amiota; species Amiota minor. The sequence continues at coordinate 130,517 of JBAMAW010000061.1, forward strand.
ATTGTTAGGGTTAAACTTATCATGGAAGCAAGTCAATTCAATAATATGAATCAGGTCAGCAACAGGAAAACAAGACGCTGTACTCATATGTACGAATAATTATAGAAGTAATAACCAATATCGCGGAAACAACAGATTCCGTGGCAATGATTATTACAGAGGAAATAATTATGGACATAACTACCGAGGAACCGGCAGAGGAAGAGGCCGAGGAGGTAGAAACTATAGAGGACACAGCAATAACAACCATAATAATGGTTATAACAACAACAACAATCAGATCGGAAAACGATCAGAACCCCTTAAGTACTCAATAAGTTCAAAGGTTCATACAATCAATCTTACTTTTAACATTTTCATAAAAGTAAACAATGAAAATACAAGTAGAAACCTTACCTTGTTGATTGATATTGGTGCAGATATCTCAATATTAAAAGATAACTCTGATAATTATGAGAATATATATTATAGTATCATAACACAAATCAGTGGAATTGGCGAAGATTCAATCAATTCCAATGGATTAGCTTTCGTTGAATTCACAACAGGGAAATATACAATCCCTCACAATTTTTACATAGTTAATTCAAATTTTCCCATACCAAGTGATGGCATAATAGGTATGGACTTCATAAAAAAATTTAATTGTCAACTAGACTTCCAAAAAAACAAGACCTATTCATACTCAGACCAGACTTAAATTTTCCAATAACTATCCCAATACAACATACGTTAGATAATAACGTAACAATGTTACCATCACGTTCCGAAATCGTCCGGCAGATTAAAATAAACACAATGGAAGATCAAATAATAATTCCATGTCAAGATATTGAAAATGGAATAATTATTGAAAGTACAATTTCCAACTCCAAAAACACATTTGTCCGAATACTTAACGCTACAAATTCAAACAAAATTATAAACTTATTAAAATGAAATTTGAGTCTTTAAAAAATTACGATATAATAGATAAGCAAGATAAAACCAGAGATAGGGAAATATTAACAAAACTGCGAAAAAGTTGTTCAATTCAGTATTAAAATATACTAACTGAGTTATGCGCCAAGTATACTGACATATATGGATTAGAGTCTGAACCAATATCAACAAATAATTTTTACCAACAAAAATTAAGAATAAAAGATGATGAACCAGTTCATATAAAGAACTATAGAACTCCTCAAAGTCAACAAAGCGAGATAATAAAACAAGTAGACAAATTAATAAAAGATAATATTGTCGAACCGTCGGTATCAGAATACAAAAGTCCATTATTATTGGTACCAAAGAAATCATTACCAAATTCAGATGATAAACGGTGGCGTCTAGTAATAGATTACCGCCAAATTAATAAAAAACTATTAGCAGATAAATTCCCTCTTCCAAGAATAGATGATATTCTTGATCAATTAGGCCGGGCAAAATACTTCTCGTGCTTAGATTTAATGTCTGGATTTCACCAAATAGAACTTGAAGAAAATTCAAGAAATATTACCTCTTTTTCAACAAGCAATGGCTCTTATCGTTTTACCCATATGGATTAAAAATAGCGCCAAACTCTTTTCAAAAAATGATGACAATTGCATTCTGTAGTCTTGAACCATCTCAGACATTCTTGTATATGGATGACCTAATTGTCGTCGGTTGTTCGGAAAAACACATGATTAAAAACCTTACCAATGTTTTTGATTTGTGTAGGAAAAACAACCTAAAATTGCATCATTCTTCATGCATGAAGTGACTTTTCTAGGTCATAAATGCACTGATAAAGGTATTTTACCAGATGACAAGAAATATGATGTCAATGAAAAGTACCCAGTCCCAACGGACGCAGATAGCACTAGACGATTCATTGCATTTTGTAAAAAGAACGTTCAATTCGAAAAGCATTTGAATATTTAAAAACACAATTAATGAAACCAACATTACTACAATACCCAGATTTCAGCAAAGAATTTTGCATAATCACAGATGCAAGTAAACAAGCATGTGGAGCAATTTTAACTCAAAACTATAAAGGAATTCAACTGCCAGTAGCATATGAATCTCGTGCCTTTACTAAAGCTGAAAGTAATAAACACACTACAGAACAAGAATTAACAGCCATGCATTGGGAGATAAATCATTTTAGATCATATATATATGGTAGACACTTCACTGTCAATACAACCCATAGACCACTGACATATTTGTTCTCAATGGTAAACCTTAGTTCCAAATTAACTCGCATGAGACTTGATTTAGAGGAATACGAATTTACAGTAGAGTATCTTAAGGGAAAAGACAACTATGTAGCGGATGCATTATCTAGAATCACCATCCAAGAACTTAAAAAAATCCAATTAAAAATATTAAAAGTCACTACAAGAAATCAAAGTAAACAAAAAAAATCCTGCGCAGGAATAGAACAAGAAAATTTGCCAAGATAAAATCTTGATAATGCTTCTAAGCCCAACGTATATGAAATCATTAAAAATGATGTACAAAAAGTATAATAATATAATCTTTAAAAAAATTTCAATAGATTATTTTAAAGAAATGGGCAATAAATATTTAATGAAATTAAGAGTAGCGCTACTCAAGCCGGTGACCATAATAGAAAATGAAAAAGAAAAAGAAGCAACACTGTTTACATTCCATGACGGTCCAATCCAAGGAGAACATACTGGCATAACAAGATCGCTAGCGAAAATTAAAAGACATTACTACTGGAAAAATATGACACGTCATATAAAGAAGTACCTAGGTAATTGTCCTAAATGCCAAGTATCCAAAACAACAAAACATATTAAAACTCCTTTAATAATTACTGACATACCAATAAGTGTTTTCGATAAAGTTTTAATTGACACTATTGGTCCATTACCTAAATCAGAAAAAGGTAACGGATATGCAGTTACTCTGATATGAGACCTAACAAAATATCTTGTGGCTATACCAATACCAAATAAAAGCGGCAAAACCGTCGCTAAAGCTGTATTTGAATCTTCTATTCTTAAGTATGGTCCGATGAAGACGTTCATTACGGACATGGGAACAGAATATAAGAATTCCATAATCAATGATCTGTGCAAATATTTAAAAGTAGACAACATAACGTCTACAGCACATCATCATCAAACATTAGGTCCTGCCGAAAGAAATCACAGAACCTTAAATGAATACATACGTTCATATATTAATTTTATTATTATTTATGACGTATTTACAATTTAAAGAAATTATAAATATAGTCTATTCACAAAGTTGATTAATCTTGATAAAACTAATTGGGACATATGGCTTCAATATTTTGTGTATTGTTACAACACAACCCCAATTATGGCACATGACTATTGTCCATAAAAATTAGTTTATAGTAAAAACCCAAATTTGTTCCAACATTTCAATACCATAGATAAAGTAGAACCACTTCATAATATAGAAAATTACGCTATGGAATCGAAATTTAGATTAGAGCAGGCTTATAAGAGAGCCAGATTAATGATAGAAAAACGGAAACAAAAACAAAATGAATACTATGATAGGAAAGCACTAGATTTTAAATTAAAAATAGGAGACCAAGTTTTATTAAAACACGAAACAGGTCATAAGTTAGAAAATAAATATTTAGGCCCATATAGAGTAGTTAAAATAGAAGATAATAATAATATAAAAATAGAAGACAGTAAAAATAAGAACCAATAAATTCACAAAGACAGATTAAAACCATTCCTTATATAGAACCCTACCATACAGAAGCAATAAGGCTTGATCAACCTTATTCTTAAACAGTTAAAATTTTTTTTTAAGAAATGAAAATTCAATGTTTTTCTCCAAAAAAAATTTTTACGCAAACAAAAAAAAAAAGCCAATATCAAATTTTAATATTTTTGAACAACTAATAATATATATTGTATATGTGTAATTATATATTTACATACATTAATAATTATAACTATCATAATATATTGGGTGTATGCATATGATTCCGCCCTTTCCGATAGTTTCGCTAGTATCGCCGCTTACACTTGCACACTAAAATACTAATACTTGCATTCGATAGTGCCTTCTATCAGCTGTTAAACACAGTGTATAACAGCTGATAGAAGCATAAACAACAAATATTTCTAATTCATTGAAAATGTCGAGTTTTATCCCAAGTAAACATCATTTGCGGGAGGTTTTATTGCACTATTTTGTTGCAAAGAAAAGTGCAGCGGAAACTTATCGTTTGCTTGCTGATGTTTACGGTGAGCATGCTCCATCGAATACAACTTGCAAAGAATGGTTTCGACGATTTAAAAATGATGATTTTGACATTGAGGACAGAGAACATGGAAAACCACCCAAAAAATTTGAAGATGCTGAATTGGAAGATTTATTGACCGAAGATTGTTGTCAAACACAATCAGAATTGGCAACAACATTAAATGTTGATCAATCAACTATTTCAAGACGTTTGCAAGCAATGGGAATGGTTCAAAAAGTCAATAACTGGGTGCCACATGAATTGAAAGACCGAGACATCGAACGTCGCAAAACCATTTGTGAAATGCTGCTTCAAAGACAAAGAAAAGGTTTTTTGCATCGGATAATCACGGGAGATGAAAAATGGATATATTACGAGAATCCTAAACGCAAAAAATCTTGGCTGAAGCCAGGTGAGGCCGGCCCATCACAGCCAAAGAAAAATATTCATTGTACCAAGGTTATGCTCTGTATTTGGTGGGATCAGAAAGGTGTTGTGCACTATGAGTTGCTGAAACCGTCTGATACTATCACTGGCGATGTTTACAGACGACAACTAATGCGGTTGAAGGTAGCTATAGAAGAAAAACGACCGGAATGGGTGAATAGGCATGACAAATTAATTCTTCAACATGACAACGCCAGACCGCATACGGCAAATGTTGTGAAAACATATTTAAATGGACAAGACTGGGAAGTGCTACCCCACCCGCCATATTCACCAGATATAGCCCCTTCAGATTTTCATTTATTTCGAAGGATGCAGTCTGATCTTACGGGAGAGCGATTCACTTCTTATGAAGATATCAAAATTTGGCTTCATAATTGGATTGCCTCAAAAGACCAGGACTTCTTTATGCAAGGAATCCGTAAATTGCCTGAAAGATGGGCAAAGGTTGTAGCTGCAGATGGGGCATACTTTGAATAAATAAATTTTCCTTTTTCTAAACAAGCAAATTTGTTTTGTTTTCACAAAAAAGGGCGGAATCATATGCATACACCCAATAACATACATTTACTATAAATAACTTCATAAAATACGTTATTTTTTTAAAAAGGTAGGTGTTGAACACACTGTAATTATATGTATGTATCAATATGTAAAACATAAACCACTTATGTCAGCGCACATTTCCAATTCTACGGAAATATGATCGAACACTTCAGTCATTGACTGACATAACGCACAAAGAGTTTATGTCTGCACATTCCGATCCCACGGAAACATGATCAGCCAATTCAGGCATTGACCGTCGTAAACAATTATGCTGCGCTTGCAGAAGATAAGTAAAGTAGATCGCCACAAGCAAGAAGGGAGGGTGTTAAAAGAAGTAAATATTTCAATTTTGCTTATACTTTATATGTTCAAGAAAGCTATGTATATATTTTCTAAAATTCATTCGTTAGTAAACTGTCAAGCATATCACATATCGGCGTTTTTACATTTAAAAGTGGACAGCAAAAACGCCTGCTGTACCCCAAACAAACATAATATTAAAATTAGGCTTACAACTTATTATTTAATTAATGAAAACCAAGCAAAAATTAATCTTCAGACAATATATAAGAAATCGCCCCGTTTCTGGCCTGTTGGAGGAATTTAATTTAAAAGCTATGCCCTTACTCACAACCATTTATGGTCAAAGATATATAATGCAATTGGACAAAAAGAATATGCGAGCCAATGAGCAATGTCAACTTCATCTAGTAGCAGTATCCCGAAGGCAACGAAGGTAATAGAACTTATTATAAAGAGTGCACAAAACTCGGAAAGGATCATGTAGGGAAACCGTGCCAACTTGCGTCGAAAGATGTTAGCACATGTTTTTTTTTAGAGATATGCCACTTTAAATTGATATTAAACAGAGAGAAATGGTGGTAATTGTTATGAGTTGGGCTATACTAATTAAGTAATTTTTGCCATTTTTGTTTAAATATGATTTCCGGCATATGGCCACCTATCTGTCTTAACGCTATTCGACGATCATGTACATCAACAAACTAAACTAAAAATGGTTGCTAACTTAGCCAAAGGAATGCCATCAGCGAACGGTAAACGTTACATTCCATCGAAAGAAGAAAAATATTTTTTTTTTTGTGTTTTCTCTTATTTTTTCATATATGATAACTGCTCTCTGTTAATTTCAGAGAAAAACATCGATGACTTTGTGGATGTATTATTAATCATTGTTCAGGAGGAACACAAGCAATTTTTATTATAATAAGATTTGTATAAGAACATAGAAAGATGAATCCTGATTGTAAAAAGCGCACTTTGAAAGTTAATAAATAACGTCCGTTTAATGATGAATACTTAATAAATATGATACACAGATAAAACCGAGTTTTACTTGCTATGTAAATGAGTTCAAAAATCCCGGCGCGGGTTATCGTTGTTTGATCTTAATAATATTTATTATTTAGTTATTCATGTCAAAAGACAAAGAAGTAGAAGGTATGCGTATCGCAAATCAAAACAAACAAAAAATACTTTGAAACCTGGGACACTCTAATGTACCTACACCTAAGGGAAAGAAATCTCTAGAAATACGACTAGGGACACAGAATCTAAGTTATCTTAAAAGCACTGACGAATCCACATTACCGGTAAAAATTAAAACTTATACCAAGAGTTATTCTGCGATTCTTCAATGATGGGAAATTTATAAGAAGAAGCCTGCTAAAAAATGAAGATAAACGTACACTTTAAGCCACGAAGTGCAAAGAGAACGAATTGCTTCTGTATAGACTCAATGCGGCGTTGATGTTTATTATATTGGGGACTCAAGATACACGAAGAGTATTCAAGTACAGGGCGGACTACAGAGATGAAAAGAATCAAAGTAGCGAAAGGGTCATTAAATTCCTTGGATCATATTTAAAAAGGCCGAAAATACTCTCTGCTTTATTTATAGTTAATGAAATATGAGGGTTGAAACTCAATTTAGTGTCAAAAATCACTCCAAGGTCACTGAAAGTAGAAACACGTGCCAATGAATTATTGTCTATCGTATAAGAAGCTAAATGAGGTCCCTTACGATGAAACGTCATGAACATGCATTTAGCGCAGTTTATCACCAGAAGATTACATAAACGCCAAAATTGGACTGAGGTTAGATCTGCTTGTATTCTAAAATGCGAAAAGATATTGTTAAACGATATGCAGAGTTTGACATCATCAGAATACATCAGAATATGAGAGTATTTCAAGAAAAGAGGAACATCGTTTTTAAATTGATTGAACAATAATGGGCCAAGATGGCTTCCTTGAGGAACACCAGAAGTGACAACAACCGGACTAGAAAGAGTGCAGTTAAATAACACTCGTTGAATTATACTTTTTAAATATAAAGAAATCTAATAAAGAAGAAGTTGCGGGAAACCTAAAAGGTCAAGTTTATGTAAAAGAAGATCATGATTTACGGACTCAAATGCTTTGCTGAAATCTGTGTTCAGTCGAATTCGGTTAGCAGCAATCAATTTTCTGCAGAATTTTTTGTGCAGCTAAGTGAAATGTTCAGATAAGCTAAGAGATTTTAAAACTCGGATATAATGAGTAAAAATTCAAATTAATTAAAGTTGTATGAAAGTAAAGTAAAGTTTAGGAAATATATGATTAAATTTTAACATTAAGCATTGAAATAGTCGGTATTTTTGACTGTGTCTTATTTTTAAAAGTACATTAATGCAGTATCGTTTCTAAAAACTGGATAGAATTATAATCTTCTTGTAAGTCATGCGCTGTGGCAAATACTTCCAAAGTGCGTCGAGCACAAAATACTTCCTTTGTCGAAGGAACTTTTCGACTTATTTTGCACTCTCGATTTGGCAGTCCTCAACATTACTATCTGAGCCACTGCTGTCATCCTCACAGTTGTCTTGATTAACGAGTTCAATTATTTCATTGTCACCTAATTCTCCGTAGCATTGGACGTCGCTAACGCAA
>JBAMAW010000063.1:0-73229 GCA_037043295.1 Amiota minor
CAGTGTATAACATTCGGTGGAAGCATAAACAACAAATATTTCTAATTCATTGAAAATGTCGAGTTTTATCCCAAGTAAACATCATTTGCGGGAGGTTTTATTGCACTATTTTGTTGCAAAGAAAAGTGCAGCGGAAACTTATCGTTTGCTTGCTGATGTTTACGGTGAGCATGCTCCATCGAATACAACTTGCAAAGAATGGTTTCGACGATTTAAAAATGATGATTTTGACATTGAGGACAGAGAACATGGAAAACCACCCAAAAAATTTGAAGATGCTGAATTGGAAGATTTATTGACCGAAGATTGTTGTCAAACACAATCAGAATTGGCAACAACATTAAATGTTGATCAATCAACTATTTCAAGACGTTTGCAAGCAATGGGAATGGTTCAAAAAGTCAATAACTGGGTGCCACATGAATTGAAAGACCGAGACATCGAACGTCGCAAAACCATTTGTGAAATGCTGCTTCAAAGACAAAAAAGAAAAGGTTTTTTGCATCGGATAATCACGGGAGATGAAAAATGGATATATTACGAGAATCCTAAACGCAAAAAATCTTGGCTGAAGCCAGGTGAGGCCGGCCCATCACAGCCAAAGAAAAATATTCATTGTACCAAGGTTATGCTCTGTATTTGGTGGGATCAGAAAGGTGTTGTGCACTATGAGTTGCTGAAACCGTCTGATACTATCACTGGCGATGTTTACAGACGACAACTAATGCGGTTGAAGGTAGCTATAGAAGAAAAACGACCGGAATGGGTGAATAGGCATGACAAATTAATTCTTCAACATGACAACGCCAGACCGCATACGGCAAATGTTGTGAAAACATATTTAAATGGACAAGACTGGGAAGTGCTACCCCACCCGCCATATTCACCAGATATAGCCCCTTCAGATTTTCATTTATTTCGAAGGATGCAGTCTGATCTTACGGGAGAGCGATTCACTTCTTATGAAGATATCAAAATTTGGCTTCATAATTGGATTGCCTCAAAAGACCAGGACTTCTTTATGCAAGGAATCCGTAAATTGCCTGAAAGATGGGCAAAGGTTGTAGCTGCAGATGGGGCATACTTTGAATAAATAAATTTTCCTTTTTCTAAACAAGCAAATTTGTTTTGTTTTCACAAAAAAGGGCGGAATCATATGCATACACCCAATATGTAGTAATGTCGTAATATTATAAATATTTTTATTAGTTGAACTACTTTTAAGTTCAATTGAGAACAAAGGGAGTGGTTTATTGGTTGTTCTTTGTAGGATATTATGTATATTTATTACTTCATGACCTAATATCTTCAGTTCGCGTTTTATGTCGTCGGTGTCTGTTGATTGATGAAGGTTTCTCAACATAACTTTAAAACCTCGTTCATCTTTGGGCTTGAAAGTGTAATATTTCGTTTCTTTGGTTTTTAGTAATTCAATGATTTTTTTATAATGTAGGGGCTCTGCCGGTTGGATACGTACTTCATCATTGGGCAATGTTTTAAGTACGTAGTTATGATCTACAATTTCGTACAGAGCATTATTAAGAATGGAGATTTCTTCTACCCCCTGCACATAAATAGGTGGTGGCTTATTAGCTTTTGGAGGTCGCTTGGAACCATTGTCCGTAGTATTCTTCGCTTCTTCTAAATTGTCGTCGTCGACATCTAAGATGCCAAAATAATTGGAAGATGGCTTGCCAAGCCAGTAGTTAAGTGTGGTCTGCTTTTTTTTTGTTTAGGTTTATTAGAAGATATGGTAGGTGACGCTTTGGTTGTTTTGGGCTTTTTGTTAATGTTTGGGGATTGATCAGTCGGTATGGTTGGTGATTGCGTTTTTCTATTTCTTTTATTTGAAGCTAACTGTTCAGATCCAGTTTTATTATTTGAGTTTTGTACTTTTGTGATAATTGTTGGTGTAGGCAAAGAAGCGATCGAATCGTTGTTGTTGTTGTGGATATGAGTTTTAGGATTAGTTGTTGTTGCGGTAACTGCATACGATGACGCGATCGAAGCAGTTGTTGAGAAAACTGTTGTTGTTAATGCAACCAATGAAGCTGTTGATGTACAAGCAGTGCTTTGTGTTATAGTTGTTGTAGTTGCTGATACAGTTGCAGCTTGGGTAGAGTACAGGGGCGGTTGTGGGGTAGAGTACAGGGGCGGTTGTGGGGAAGGGCATTGGGTGCTCCATGGTAAGGAGCACCTGGTGTTTGCGCTGTCTGAGCAAAGAACTGGAGAACAAGAACTTGCCCTGCGCTCAGGCGACTTGGTGGTTAAAAATGAGGATTCATTTTTGTTTTTAGGACAGGAAGAGACAAACGAGAAATATGCATTTCTCGTCGCCTTTGTTTTTGAACTGTTTTTTTGATGAGCAAAGCTCATCTTAACGATTTTGTTATCGGTTTCTATTGATTTCTTTGTATGTTTTAATTTTTACTTTACTAATGCAATGATTTGCATAGAAAAGGGAACTAAAAATTAAAACAACAAAAAAAATTGCAATCAATAGAAATTGTTTTTTTTTTTTTTTTTTTTTTCGATGCTTAGCTTAGGAGCGGAAGAAAGAAACACGTCTTCACTGTTCGAATGCCAGCAATGGAATCTAAAATGTAGAACATAATTATGTATAGAGAAACATTAAATTCCAAGAAAAAGATTTGACACAAGTTGCTAAAATATTAGAGCGTTAACAATAACCAAATGTAGTGAATTTTTTACACATTACAACAGTTAAATTTTTTATAGTGTTTTGAATGTTTTTATATAAGTACAATATATAATATAAAAACTATAAATTAGAACCTCCAAATTCAAAATATGACTTTCGGAGATTGTCCTTTTTAACTCAAATATAAAGGTAAAAGGAAATGGCATTCAATAAAACAAGAATACTTTTATTTTAATGTGTTTGTAATAAGATTAGATTAAAAAATTGTATCAAACATGTTCCTAATACATCTTCCTAGGACGTGTTCCACACGTTGAGTTTTGAGTTTTTGAGATTTTACCGATTCTTCTTTGGGAACTTGAGCTGCGTTGAGTTTGGTACCAAGTAAATATTTTAATTTTTCTCTCTGTTTCTATGTTTCTTTGTGATTTTTCTATTTCGATCGCAAAGCAAATTGCAATGATATACCGTTGATTCTGCAACGCAATTTTATCCACCCTCACTCTACGAAACCAAACGAAAATGACAAAACAACGAATATGGGAATAAAAGAGAAACGAGAAATATTTCACGCATGGTACATGACTTAAAGCTATCCCGTTAGCCTCGTGTTTCTCTTGTCAACTCTCTCTACTCTCTCAGCTCTGACCATAAAACTCAACTTGTGATATGGCACTAATCTTTGGCAACACTCAATAAGTTCCGTTATTTTACTTTTAAGCTACATATTGCTTGTTTTGACTCATAAACTTAAACTTCACCTCAACGCATCATCAAATAAAGGTTTTTCAGGTATTTCATTTTAAACTTTTTTAAAAATTTTTGATGTGTAAAATCTTTGGTTCCAGCAGGGTACATTTTTGTCATTTTGCAATATGATGCGAAGACGATGACAAAAATGTAAAGTTTTACCGTACCGAAACCAAAGATGTGTCACAATACCTAGTGCGGTTCATGAGATTCTGAGAAACTAAAATTTTTAGTATAAATTTTTGCCCAATGTCGCTAAACAAGTTTCACTTCAAAAAGAAAGGCTATAGTAAAATTGTGTAGCTCTAGTACTATTGCTTGAATAGCATTATAAGTTTGTCAAGAAGTTTGTAATGCCGCTTGTACAATTTCATTTTGTTTGTGGACTCTCACAACGTGTGCGGGGAAGGGTCATGGCATGATTGTATGGAAAATCAAAAACCTTTGAACTTTCATTGTACACACCCGTCATAACACACAGTAGGAAACAACATCAACTAGTCTGTCTGACTATATGTCTGTCTATCTACATTCTGTCTGTCTGTCCGTCTGTATATTGGTTTTGCTTTCTGTGGCGTACGTAATTATTGTGGTTGTGTTAAGATATGTGTTGTTATAAACATTTTTATACACACAAACTGCATGTTGTTGTTGTGTCTTTTTGAGACTTTTCCGGTGAATTTTATTATTTGTTAGGGATATGGCAATAGAAATACACATTCTGTGAAAATTTCAAGTCTCTACCTAGTGCGGTTCATGAGATACAGGAAGCACTAAAACGTGACGAATTGTATTTTTTTTACTATTGTAAAATTTTTTGTATAAATTTTTGCCCAACGCCGCTAAAGAAGTTTCACTTCAAACACTACCAAAGACTGTTGCTGCTGTTTTGTTTTGTGCAAACATAACAACAACAACAAAAGAACTGCGTCATTAACTCAAAAAAGAGTGTTTTTTGTGTGCGAAGTGTTTGCATTTGCGGTCTTCTCTCGAATCATATTTGTGGTCAAAAAAAGAGTGAAATTCATTTATAATTTTGACTTGTACATACACGAAGTCAATCTCGCATTTTAATTTCCATGCAAATCGCTGAGGCTTTGCTGTTATATTGCAAATAAATAAAGGCGTTATTTGCCTCAATTATTAAGATTATTAATTACTAGTTATCCCGGCGTGCGTTGCTACGCCCTCGCTCAAAAATGATAAGAGAGTATATACGAAGGTCAATCAACAAATACTTAGCCTCACCGCCCGATGGCGCTGCTATTACAAAAGAGTCTTACCATCGTGCAGTACATTCTTTTTATAGCCTACCGTCAAAGTTTCAGTCAAATTCCTTTCATTAGTTCTGTTTTGTTTTGATAGCCTTTGGAAGCGAGCATGTCGGTCAGTTTTACAAAAAAGGGAAAAAGAGCAATATCGTTCGATGATTCGTCTCTGGTGTATTTGGCGCTGTTTAAGCGCAATCCGACGGAGTTCTCGCATCGTTTCGTGACTGTCAAAGAAACATGGATTCACTGGTACAGAAAAATTTTTTTCTTTGATGAAGATCAAGGGGATATTTGGGGAGGGGATCTATAACAGAAAGAGGAATGGAGCGCTGTAGACGATGACCGCCGATAAAAATAAAAAATAATAAATTAAAAAATATATTCAATATGATCTCATAATGATTAATGAATGAAGTACCTGTAACGAGATCTCGTTATTTAATGTTTATGGATTATCCGTTTTGTCCTTTCCTGAAAATTAGGGGTATTGGTCACCATCGTATGAACGGTGTGTTTCAGCGATGAACTCAAGGTTATTGTTTCTTTTTCGAATCATAATTTTTTGAATATCATGCGGTCGCCAACTATGATTCCAGCAACGTCGTCAACAACAGGCGCATTGAATCTACGCACGTGCTCTCCAGCTGGTGTTATATTAAGATTAATGACAATAGCGTGATTGTCACTTAGCAATTCGTGCATGAGTGATTTGAAGAACTTCAATAATTCATTGTGCTCACTCAGTAGGGCGTCCAGCTCGCCGACAATGCGCCTGACGTTAGGCGAATTGAGGTTATTGTAGCCTAAACGTGCATCCACGCGATTGGCGAGTGTATACTCACCACCCATGAAATATATTTGTAAAAATTTATGTGGTTCAGTATTGTGAACAATTTCAATACGATGTCATTTGGAATCATGAATTGAATGTGCGAATGGACTTCAAGAAGAGGTTTGAGTCTGGATCCGTGCCCATGAGCAAACCGTTCAATGGTTCTGGTGGTGTCTCAATTTCAGGTAGTTGCACTTTTCCTGATGCGCAACAATTACCAGTTGGCTCATCTTTAAATTTGAGCGCAAAACAATGAGGACATACTTTGTCCATAGCTCCAATGAACACTTTTGGGTGAGCGGAATATTCGATATCTGGCTTGTACTCAAATGCAAGACGAAGAAATGAAAGGGATGTATATGCTCGATGTACTTGTTAGCGTTGTCGGTCACTAGCTCTGTTTGTATCAGTTACGAACCGGCGCACTTGTCTTCGTTGCAATTATCGTTGTTGGTTTCGATCAGTTCGTTCTTCTTGTAATTCAGATGTACGCAATTGCGACATGTTCACACGCGTATTTTCGTTATCTTGTCGAATTTGTTCACCGTGTCTTAGTGTTCTACTGTTCCTCATGGTTGTCGCATTATTCGTTCGACATGCCAAATTAGCCCCCTGCGTCTTGCTGGCATTATTCACAGTAAAACACACACAAATAAACCAAATTGTTGTACTTACTGATGGAAAACGGTATGCCGATTAGATGTACATACTTTCTTTTATTAGAGTTACCAACCTTTTTCAGTCACAAAACACGTATGTATTAAATTTAATTTCTTGAACTTTCTTTCACTTTTAAATAATGGCTTGATCGAAAACGACAATCACTGGCGCTGCCAGATCGTTCAAATTAGGTAAACAGAAAAAGCGTAATTAAAAAGTGGGTAGTAGGTGTAGGAGGATAAAAAATACCTTACGTCCTATTCTCATACCTACCAATAAACAAATTTCATCAAAATCGATCGAGCCGTTTCGGAGGAGTTCATACACTAACACCGTGACACGTGAGTTTTATATATTAGATAATCTGCTTTCAAAACTAAAATTGCTTGTATATCTGTTCGATTCGAACAGGCTTTTAAAATCATCATCATCATTACATAGTATAAAGCAAAGTCGAAATTTCAATGTGATCGAATACTGATTACTTCTAAAACAAGTCTGATTATTATTATTATTTAAGCCATACTATATAGTAAAGTAAACATTTGTTTAGTATCTTTTTTTAGCAAAACATCAATTATGCCAAGTCGTTTAAATATAGGTCGTAGCACGCCAAACGCACACAGATGTCGTTTACTTCGAAATAATGAAACTAACGAAGAAAGGGAAACAAGACTGTCCTATGCAAGATCAATGAGTTCTTTGCGTCGAAATAGAGACTCCTCTTTCGAACGTGAAATTCGTCTTCGTTATGCTAGAGATAGACGCAGATCTCAGAGAGCCTAAGAATTGTACGAACACAGGTCGATGAGGACTTCTAATTTGTGGTCAAATAAGTTATATTCTGCCATGAATTACGAACCTTCTATTGAATAAAAGAATGATCCTGTCATTTCAATAGTTACAATGTCGGTTGTGTGCGAATATTGCTCTGCTTTGAAATGGAAGGATGAGTCCATAGGTCTTTGTTACTTACAAGGAAAAATAAAATTACTTGAAATTGTTCCTCCGCCTGAACCACTATACTCTCTTCTTATGAGTGATCATCCTAAATTAAAAACATTGATGCGCAACTGTTCATTAATTCTTTGGGACGAAGCTACAATGTCAAGTCTTCCGTTGAAGCATTAGATAGAACATTGCGCGATTTGCGCCGCACAAACTCAGCTATGGGTGAGAGCACAATATTATTCTCTGGTGACTTTTGCATTTTGGAATTGAATACTACTTACGTCGAAGCAAGTAAATAAGCATAAAGATTATAAAAATATATAGACTGGCAAAACACTCACAAAGAGAGAGCGCACACAATTTGTTTTTGGGTATCAAAAATAAGTAAATAAATAATATAAAAATAGAACACAACTTTTAAAACTTGGTTCCTACTATTTTGTTCAGAAGTTTTACTTCAATAGTGTGCTTATGTAGGTGAGGCACATTTATTCTTGGTGCGCCTCAGTCCTCCACGTTTGTTTCCCACAAGTCCCATAACATTATGGTACTCCCTTCGCTCCACCTTAGCCCCTCACCTACTTTTTTTTATTGTCTTCTGAGGAATTCATAACAATTATTAAGACTTAATTTTTATTTCACGAAAATAAAAACTTTCAAAAATTACGTACCAATTTGAGTCATTATCAGCTGTTTAGTTGGCGCGTATGAAAATCACCAAGAATGACCAAAAAACTTAGGAAACATTGGCAAATGTTAACAGCGCTGCGTAGATTGACCATTCCATTACAGCATGAGACGGTCGTATAATTCTACAACAATTTCGTCATTTTCCTAGCTGTTGTTGCCGCGTCAGACCTAGACGGTGCAAATTCTCTGTTTGAATACACTATAACTTCAGAAGGCAATCATCTAGAAGTACTTAACCACTATAAAAGAATACTCGCTGTGCAGCAAGGAGTTTGGCAAAGATGGTCACAAGAATATCTAACGTTAATTCAGCAGAGTTTGAAGTGGTCAAAGGTGCTCAAAAAATTCAAATTAGGAACATTGTCGCTTCCCACGGATGATAATGCTTTTCCAAACCAATGGTGCCTGTGGCGTGTGGAGTAGTGACAATGAAAACCAAAACAGGACTGCTAAAGCGTAGTATTCATAAAATCTGCCGTTATCTATTGAGATGAAATCGGAGGTATTTGGCTTCCAAGGCAACGAGAAAGTTTGCGCCAAACGGATTGTTGGTTATTTCATTGTTAATCTTACTCTTTATTTGCTTATTGTTATGTAAATGATCAATCTTTGCCTTGACTATTTACATACTCTTTGGATTGAGCTTTTAGTTATTGTATTTTGAGTAGTCTTAGATTATCTTTTGCTATTTGAATTTACCTTATGTTAAGCATTGAATGAAATTTATTATAAATAGGTTAGTCAAGTAAGGAAAGATAGGATAAAAACTAGAAGCAATTAAGAACGAAAAGAAAAAGGACGTGGATTTGTTATTGAGTTAATTCATTTCTTGCGGAACCGATAGCAGAAAAAAAGCTGAATTTTACTGAGGGCCGACAACCATCGGATCACCACAGAAAAGACACAACAGTAGCAGCTAGAACAACAACACAGGCTATCTGTAGTGTTTGAATAATAACTTCTGCGTCAGCATCATCAAGTGAAAGCAACAAAGGTTGTCTTGGTTTCCAGTTATTAAAATAAAGGGGCTTTTTAAAAGTTAATCAATGATACAAGTCGTTCGTTTTTGTAGAAACGAGAGCGATATTTAAAGTGAAAATTAGTTAAATAACGATATTTTCACATTCAAATATTCAATATAATCACAAAAGTAAATGTATTTCCTCTAAACAAAAATTGCAGCTACACTATTTTTCAATGCATTTGAAATATGCATTAACCCATACATACATATACGTATACACAGAAAATAACAAAAGACTGATAGTAAATAGGTATAAAATTGACAAGAAAAAAGGAGGCATAGCCGAAGTTGCTATACTCTTCACGCACCTCTAAAAAACGTTTTTGCCTACCCTCCTGTTATTGAGCATACAGAAATATTTCATTATTGATTTGACTTATGTATAGGGTATGTGTTCTGAATACAGCATTTAAATATTGAGAGCGAAATATTTGTATGGGAGCTATACGATCCAGTAATCCTAGGGTCTTGCAATTTACATACTTAGCGAATGTGGAACACACAAAGAATCCAAATTTCAGTTCGATAATACAAAATATTCTAATAAGAACATGAATTTGGGTTTGCATGGGAGGTACCCTTCTTAGTGGTCCGATTCGGCTGAATCTGACATATGTACAGTAAAACTTCGTGTAAAATTACAGCTTTCTAGCTTAAAACTGAGAGACTAGTTTGCATACATATAGACGGACATGGTTTAATCAACTCATCTCGTCGAGCTGAATAAGCAGTATTATTTTTAACGTTTGCCCAGAAACGCATTTTTTTCTCTATTCACTTTTTTTTGTCGGGAGCTGAATTTTTTACCTATTAAAGTAATACAAAAAAACAAAAAATTAAATATATATGATACAAGCGTTACCCGGCGTGCGTTGCTACACCCCTATGCCTTCTAAAAAGCTTTGTTGTAAAATGTGTAATTAATAATTTACGTGAATGAACAATATATTTTAATATTCTATTATAACCTAAGCAACTTTAATATTCATTTGTTTTTTAAAAAAAAAAAAATATTAAAATCGCTTCAGTCTCTTTTGCGCCAAATGAAAAAATGTTAAAAAAATGACATAAAACTATTTATCTATTACTCGATCTTGGCATCGAATCAGCTGCCACTGCAATACAGCGATATGCGCAGTCTCATTGTGGAGAAGCTAAGTGAGTATATTAATAATGAAGTCTTATCGGCCCAAGCGGTTGGAAAACAAAGCTTAAACACACAAAGCCGCATTATCCCATAGAATAAATAACACCTCTGAAATCACTCAGAGTGCCAAAGAATAATTAGAAAAAATTTCAAATATTTTGTTTAAAGTTTAATAGAATGCTGTTGTTTTTAAATAATCTTTACTTTCTCTATCCATTTTTTTCTTTTCAAACTATAATCAATAAAATTTGAAATCCTAAATTTTTCTTGAACGGTTTCGCTCATTACTGTGAATGAAAAAACAATTAAAAAGTAAGAGATAAATTGTACTACATAATATAAAAATTTTATTTAGGAAGCCGTTATAGCGTGTAAATGTAAGTGAAATGTATTTCAAAAGGTCTATGATAATACCGACCAATAAAACCATATTTAGAAGACAAAAGTAAATACAAAAATATGTCTATTTTCAATAGATGCCATATTAAGTTTAATGTCAACGAGAAGGTGTAATAAATTTTGTTTTTGAGTCTTATCTATTTTATATTTTTTCCACAGTGAGTAAAAAGTGAAGAGTTTTGGTATTGTGCCCACGGTACCACTTTTTTGTTATGTGTGTGCTGTTCTTTGTTTTGGTTGTACTTACAAATGGGTCGTTGCACGCACTTTGCGATAATTGGAAACGGAAAATTTGTAGAAAATACATGTTTTAGAATAAATTTCAGTGTATTCAAATAGTTCTTGCATCTCACTTTTTCATTTCTACTACGAATTTTATTAAAAAAGTTTACATTTTGAAATTTATTTAAAATCATCATCAAGTATTTATGTTGGCACGCAACAAAAAAAGGAAAATTATTTGCAAATCAACTGAGAAGCACCACCAGGGATCCACATTTCATAGTGCAACGCTGAAATCCCAAAAAGTGGACTGCACTTACTTGGTACAGCCGTGTTCATGCAGAACACAACTCGACACCGTGTTTTGATTACAACAGCAATCAACATTTTCCCTGTTATTCTTGTAAGCAAAATACGGTGTTCTCATTGTTTTCTTCAGAACTGTGGAAACACACTTATTGCTTAAGACTTATTTTATGTTAAATTATTAGAAACAAAATGTTAGTTAAGCATATAAATTTCAAGTGCCATAACGCAAATTCTTTCGCTCACTAATATTATAGTGCATATTTGCATTGGC
Organism: Amiota minor; assembly: GCA_037043295.1. Classification (NCBI taxonomy): domain Eukaryota; kingdom Metazoa; phylum Arthropoda; class Insecta; order Diptera; family Drosophilidae; genus Amiota; species Amiota minor. The sequence goes on from JBAMAW010000063.1 coordinate 11,189, forward strand.
GGCATAGAAGGCACCAGTAGCAGTGACATATTTTAACATGAATGCTATGTCTATATGAATGTATAGTGAATGTAACTATATGTGTGTAGTAAACTTTATATTTAAATTATAAAAGAACTTACCTCTGCTTTCATGTCAGCTAACTTGTCCTGAAGATCACGTACTTTATCCGATTCATCTACATTAGAACGTAGCTCACCCTCAGCTAACATTTCCGAATTCTGAAATTAAAACTATAATTAATGGTATTCATATTTATTTTTCGATACATCTTTATATAAAACTAGAAAGAAGCTTATCTTCGACTATGCCGAAGATGAAATACTCTTCACGGGACTCAGTGAATGTTTCATTGTAGTATTCAAATGGGTGGTTTGTATGGGAGGTACCCCCGTAGTGGTCCGATGCGGGTGGTTCCGACAAATGTACTGCGTATGGTAAAAAAAAAGGTTCGTGCAAAATTTCAGCTCTCTAGCTCAACTGAGGGACTGGTTTGCATACATACAGACGAACAGACGGACATGGCTTAATCAATTCGTCTAATCGAGCTGATCAAGAATATATATACTTTATGTGGTTTTTTTTGTCTCCTTCCTTGGCGAGACTCAGTTGACAATATGGAGAGATTGTATGAATGCTTTGTTGTGTGCATTTTTCCTTCGGGCGGATCGTGGGGAAACTCTACCTTTGGTGGAGGATCCTTGTGATCCGCTCGAGGCTGGTGAATTGGAGGTGGCTTTTTCGATGTTAAAGTCGTGAAAGTCACCTGGTATGGATGGATTGACCGGAGAGATGTGCAAAAGCATCTTTAAGGCCATTCCTGAGTACATGAATGCGTTATATGGGAAGTGTGTATCGGTTGGGTGTTTTTCCAAGGCGTGGAAATGTGCTAAGGTGATAGTGCTTCTGAAGTCGCCTGATAAAATTAGGAGTAATCTTCGTTCTTTTTGGGGCATCAGTCTCTTGCCGGTACTTGGTAAAGTGCTGGAAAGAGTTCTGGTAGAAAGGCTTCAGGAGAGAGTGATTGAGCAAATGTCTGATTTGCAATTTGGGTTTAAAAATTTTAATTGAGTCGAGGATGCTTGGAGCTATGCGTCTGACTATGGTCGGGCAAGTAGTTCCTAAATGTGCTAGGTGTGTTTATGGATTTTATGGGTGTGTTCGACTAACTAAGTTGGGATTGTGTGCTGAGGAAATTGAGAAATTGTGGATGTCAGGAAATGGCTCTTTGGAAGAGTTATTTCTCTGAAAGCCGTGCTTGTGCGGTTGGGTAGAATGAGTGTGTCAGTGTGGATGTGGCTCGTGGTTGCCCAAAGGGTTCTATCTGTGGTCCATTTATTTGGAACCTCATGATGGATTCCCTGTTAAGGCAGCTCGGACAAGTATATAAGTGCTGTTCGTATGCGGATGATCTGCTCATTTTGATTGAGGGACAATCGCCAGGAGGAATGGTTGTATGGGATGGATGTGGAGAGCTTAGGGCGAAATGTGTGTAAGAGAATGTTGAATGAGTGTGTCCTGTCTGTTTGGCAAATCAGATGGGACAGTTCTGTGTGTGGGCGGGTAACATACAGGTTCATTCAGGATGTCACATTTGTTGGCGGTCGACCGGACTTTGGCTTTAACCTTTGGCTCCGATTCCTGTTGACTGGTCATGGTTCCCTTAATGCTTTTTTGTATTCAAGGGGCCTAAATGACAGTGCGGAATGCCCTTGTGGCTCGACGGGCGAGACACGGCAACATATTCTCTGCACGATGATTTAATTGATATGAATGAGTTCGGTATTTTGAGTATTAATGGGGGTTTTGATTTTATTGAGGTGCTCTCCAATAGGGATAGAGTTAGGAGATTAAATCGGTTTGCACGTGCAGTATTTTTGAGACGTCGTCCGATTGTAGCCTGAGACTGTCCGATATGTGTGTGTGTGAATGTTGTTGGTTGATGTTCCCCCGGGGTAACCAGTTCCTGAGCTTCATGGAGCTCTACTGGTAGTAACTTGGTTACGCTGCCTGACCAGAGGTATTTTCTGGTACCACGGGCATCTGGCTTGTAGCGATCTATGCCTACTACCCATTCGCTTAAAGTTCTTGTGACAGTGGGGACATATGCTCGCCGGATCTCTATCAAATATGTAGGATTAGGAGAGTGTGGGGATAAGTGGTAACCACGTTGGGTTGCAGCGGGTGGCAGCACGACTTGAGGTTCCGAGGTGAACAAAAAGAGAACGAGTAGAAGTGGGTCGTAAAACTGAAGTCGAAGACAATAGTGCCGTTTGTGCGGACGCGGACTAAACGCATTATTGTCAAATAATACAACGTTCGTTAAGATATTGAAAATTAATAGAATTAAATAAAACATTGCTATTGTCACTAAACTATAATACTAACCTAATAATAAATATCCTGGTTTATAACACCACATATAAATACTGCCAAATTGGCGGAAGAGGTAGGAATAGACCTCGCTCCCAACAGTGAGGAAGCTATATCTATGAGTATAGCTTTATACTGTGCCATCTGTGGGCTACCAACCTGCATGCTATTCCAGAGAGCTATGTTCAAATTTGGTCCACCAACCCATGAGCTTTTTGGAGTTCGAATTTGGTAGTACCTCGGGTACGAAGTCTGACCACAGGCTATTTTCTTGTACCACGGGTGGTCAGGAGCCCACGGAACTTGTTTCCATCCTGGCCACCTCCCTTGTGGGAGTATCGAGGTGGCTGTGGTTTAATATCCAAATGCGGATAGAGTAATAACTCGAAATGGAGTTGCGTTATACAACCGGGTGCTGTGATCGAGAGAACAGCAGAGGTTTAAGATGGGCCTCGCTCCCCACCAAGGAGGTGACTCCCTCTATTTACCAAAATAAATATGACTCAAATTTGTGACCTACGGATAAACATCCAAGGAGACGTTGATTGACGTTTATCAATCCATGTGCTTGGCACCGTGTTCTTAAGTCTTCACAGATAAGTGAGCACGTAAAACACTGGTACTTCATTGCCTGTTACAAACTTCATGACAAACTTATACTACTATTCACTTCCGTGAAGATTATACAAATCGAGTGTACGAAAATTTGTGATTCTTAATCTCCGAAACGGCGATACCAATTTTGATAAATATTTTTGAAGTGAAACTTCTTTAGTCAGAACGAAAATAATTAATTACCTTGTGTTTAGTTTTCATAAATGCAAAGCAAGAATAGTTTAGCATTGCGATTCTGTTCTCGTTGTCTTGTACACAAAACCAAACAGCAACACCAACAACACCAAGAAAACATCAAAAACGCAATCAACCGCGCACTTCCCATCTCTACAGACGCTCGCTCTGTCTTCGGCCACTTGTTCGTACGCTCTTCGTAAAAACACACAACAGTAAAGCTTTTTTTATAAAAACCAAACAGCAGCAACAACAACACCAACAAAGCATCAACATTTGCATTTTCTTATATCTCTCTTACTCACGCATAAATATTCATTCTCTACGCTGCATTGTCTAGAGCGTCTCCCCACTACGTCTCCGAAGCACCAACGCATTTTGATTTTTATCACATTTCATTTTATAATTTTTGTATTTACCTCCCTTACTAAAGGAGTTTCACTTCCATATTGTGATTATGAGGGTGAGGCACATTACTTAACTTTTTGTTTATTTAACTTATGGGGTCAACAAGATGGTTTATGCTTCAGTTGGACTCGATAGGTGGCGCACTTGTCGAGATACAGACACTTTTTTTTACCAAATTTTGAACATTTTTTTTTCTAGCGCACACTATACCAAGCCGATTTTAATATATTTTTTTTAAAATGACAAATGAATGATAATGAAAAGAGTTGCATACTTATATTTTTCAGTTTTTAGCATTTAATATGATATCTTTAAGAATTAAGTTTTTTGAAAACCATTGCAAGCCAAGCATAAAAATTTTGTACGTTTTCTCGATTTTAATGCTATCGTTGTTGTTATTTTTATATTTTTCCTCTCTGAATACGCTCTTTTTGCGCTCTTTGCTTCCGTATTTTATGTGCATTTAAAGTGCGACAAGAAAGAGACAGTGTGTTTCGTTGTTTGTGCTTTGCTTTGTTTGTGTTTCGTGTTTGAGGCAATTGATCAATTTAGTTTTGTCGATAAGGGAAGTGGGAGGGTCGCGGGGTAGTCGTGTACTACACACCAGAATGTGTTCTGCCGTTTTTTTTCTCTTCTTCTTTCGCGTATTTAAGTTTTACAAACATACATATTTCGAATACCACGCGTACGAAGTCGCGGAAGTTATCCCTCCTCCTTCTTATCAACACCACACCACTGACTAGACCAGCGCAGTCGTTGTCCACTTGAATCAGACAATTGAGTTGAATAACTCAAACAACCTGATTCAGCAAAACTAGCATCTCAATATGCCAGGAAACGACCGAGACAGTCATTGCAACATTGTCTTAGAAATAATAAGAACCCAAATTTGTAAACAAAAAGAATAAAAACCCAAAATTGTAAACATATTAATGCTAATGTAAACAATAATTGTAACGGACCCTTGCTACAGAAAGTAAGCGTCTCCGAGGTTTCAACTATTATAAAAATTTAAATAAAGTGTAGAATATTTTTCTCACTTCACCAGAACACTTGCGTTTTTCTTGGTTTTCGATTATACCAGTTTGCTTTCATTCTCACTAGATCGGTATTCGCTTGTGTTTTGAATAAATAAAATATTATTAGTAATTAACTTACTTATAATTGGCGCAGCCGGTAGTTCAAGCAAGGGATAAAAGGTCGTAAAGAAGTGCAACATCTTGACGGTTTTTCAAGACAAACTTTTACACTACCCTTTAGATTTCAATCTATTTATGCTTGAGAACTACTACGTAACACAAAAATAAAATCGAAAAAAATTAAAAAACTAATTAAAATTAATTAGAGAAAAAAAAAGCAACCAACGAAATCAAGCAACAAAAATCGAACCGAACTTTAAAAACGAAACAAAACAAGTCAACAAAAAAAGGAAACTTTTTGTGTGTGCTAAACTTAAGAGTGAGTTACAAAAAAAAATATATCTGAATATTTTACAAGTTGCATCAGAAAGACTAGAAGGAAAAGTTATTGAAACACGTAGAATGAAAAAATGTGAAAAAAAACTGCAAAGATTAAAAGATTTTTAAAGTGATAGAATTTTATATATATATTATATAAAAAAAAAAAAAACAAAAGACAAATTTCTAAAAAGAAAAAAAAAGATGAAATAATTCTTATCTTAGTTATTTTTGAGATTTTAAATTTGAAAAAACAAGAAGAGAACTAAATTTGTGTGTGAAAATAAATCAAAAGAAAAACCAATTTCGAAGACATTTCTCAGTAAACTCAAATCAATCTTCTTTATAGGAATAACGAAGATTCTCCAATGCAAGACACTTACATAAATACAACACAGAAAAAAACAAAAACAACATAAAAGAAAAACAGAAATAAAATCATCAACATTAAGATCAACGAGCAAGTTTTCAAACGATTAAGATCATCTAATCTCAAAATACAACTAGACAAATCAGAATTTCTCCGTAAAGAAATCGATTTCCTCGGACACGTCATAACCGCCGAAGGTATCAAGAAGAACCCCAATAAAAAATTCCCAATCCCGAAAACAGAAACCCAAATTAAGTCTTTTATCGGACTTATGGGAAACTTACACAAGACTTTGCTAAACGCACTAAACCAATAACCAAATGCCTTAAAAGTGATAACAAAATCGAATTAAATAAGGAGTATGTTGATACATTCGAAATGTGTAAAAATCTTCTGTGTAATGACCCTATTCTTCAACATCCAGACTTCACCAAACCATTCATCTTAACAACCGATGCCAGTCAATTTGCTTTAGCAGCAGTTCTTTCCCAAGGTCGTATCGGAAGCGACAGACCTATTTGTTATGCGAGTCGTACATTAACTGACACAGAAGTAAATTACTCCACAATAGAAAAGGAATTATTGGCCATTGTATGGGCAACAAAATACTTCCGCCCTTATCTTTTTGGGGTTAAATTCACAATAGTCACAGACCATAAACCTGTAACCTGGTTAATGAGTTTAAAAGAGCCAAACTCCAAACAAGTGCGCTGGAGGCTCAAATTGGCTGAAAATGATTATGAAATTGTATATAAAGCAGGTAAAAGCAATACAAACGCCGACGCATTAAGTAGAATAAAAATCGACATTAATGTAAACGAAACCTTAACAGCACATGTGGTACAACGGTTCATTCCGCACAAGAAAATCTTGACGACGGTATCCCAATTTCAGAAAAATCGTTACATGATTTCAATATTCAACTTGTCCTAGTAGATAAAAAAAGACTCAAGCGTTAAAGTAGAGGTACCATTTAAAGCTAAATTAAGACGCACAATAGATGAACAAAATTTTAATGAAGAAATCATACAAAGAATTCTCCAACTTTACCTCAAGCCGAACAAAATTGTAGCAATAGCCACTACGGACGCCATATTTAAATTAATACAAAAAGTATACTCCAACTACTTTGCAGGTACCAAAATGTACAAGCCAGTTAGATGTACTCAAATAATACAAGACATAGTAACGTCAGACTAACAAAACGAGCTCATACAGAATTATCAACTAAATAATAACCACCGCGGTATAAAAGAAACATTCCTTCATTTAAAAAGGGATTACTTCTTCCCGCATATGAAAAACAAAATAACTCAAACTGTACTATTTGCAATACACATAACTACGATAGACAACCACAAAACCTTTTATTTCAAACCCCAGAAACTCCAGAAAAACCATTGAATATTCTCCATAGAGACATATATGCAATCAATAACCAAAAGATACTAACAGTAATCGACAAGTTTTCAAAGTTCGCAGCAGCTTATACTTTACCTGCAAGAGATAGCCATCACATAATTAAATCACTTAGAGTATTTTTTATGAACTTTGGATTGCCAAAGAAAATAGTGTGCGACGAAGGAGCCGAATTTTGCTCCAATATATTCAAAGACTTTTGTAGACAATATAATATTGTACTACACATAACCTCATTTCAACAATCCACTAGCAATGCCCCAGTGGAACGTCTTCACTCCACATTAACTGAAATTTATAGGATCTTACTTAAGAAAAAGTTAGATTTCAAATAGACCATGACGATATAATTACAGAAACATTAGTTACATATAACAATGCTATACATTCATCGACTAAACTTACACCATTCGAATTATTCAGTGGTCGGACTCACATATTCGATAGGACTATCCAGTTGAATGACCAACATAATTACTTAACAAAAAACTAGAAAAGACAGAACAGAAAAAATAAATTTAAACAAATCAACTCCTAAACCATTAAAACGGCGGCGTAATTTTCCGCAACACTAAATGACAGCCCTACAGCCGAAATAAAAATAGGAACAGCAAGGACAATCAACCACTATAAAAACCTATTGCATGTCATAGATTTAGAGGATTATATCCAAGCGGTAACAAATATCGAAACAACGATCAAACAAATACAAGACAAAAGTAATATGGACTTAACAACAACAGTAACAATCAAATTAAAACAAATAGAAGACAAACTGAACTCTTATATTGGAAATGAATATATTTGTGACTCACCAAGAAATTAAAATAAAACCTACATTTTGGGGGCTCGTCCTTGTTTATAAAAAAGAAAAATTCTCATAGTGGCGGCATTGGGAGAATTAATAAATGCGAGTTTAACATCAAGCAAAAAAGAGAGCGTATCTGCACTTCACATGTTTGGGTTCGAGAGTGAAGGGGACAGAGGGAATCGACAACGGTTACGCGAGTTCCCTGGCTTCGATTTCGTAGAAAACAACGAAAAGTGTGTATTGAAGAAGCAATATGTCGGAGAAAATTTGACTCAAGCTGAGTTTGTGTCAATATGTGGTTTTGGAAATTGATTATCGTGTGGATAATTTGTTTGTGCTTATTTTTGTTAATTTACAAATTCATAAGTTGTTGACGACAAAAGAAGAACCAACAGACGATGAATCCGAAGACGAATATGAAGAGGTAAAGAGTACGAGTAATTCGATTGAGATGTCGGCGGTAGCAATGAGAATAAGATCACAAAGCAGAAATAACATGAGTGTGCAAGTTATGGTTCAATGACCTTTCAAACGGCACTTGCATGTGCCGTCGAATTATGTAATGATCCTGTTGGTGCAAGTTAACAAACGCAGTCAACAATAATGAACAACAGACAGCAACAGTTAACAACAGTCAACAGCGGCCAACAATAGTTAACAATGGTTAACAACATACAGCAACATACAACAACAGTTAGCAACGGTTAACACAAGCAACAATACCCAACAACAGTTAACAGCAGTCAACAGTAACAGCAAGACTAGGCCATACAATTCATGTAAGTCAAAAATATATATTTTTGTGACTAGTGACTATATAGTTATATAGTGTTCTAACAAATCAACACAAATAAACAAAATCTGTGCTAAAGGGCGAATTTATGAGTGACAACGAAATAGAGTTAGACTTTAGTAGGCTATCATTAGCGGGTGAACCCTTATCAAACACAATGTTGCCTGTAGCACAGGTTAAAGAGCTGATCCAGCTTGGATTGAGAAACCAAAAGGCGGAATATGATAGGGAACTTGAAAATATTAGAGAAGAATTAACTAAGGCATCAGGGAGTCTTTTAGTGTCACCACTGGAGCAAGCACAAGTGCTACTCCAGTTGAACTAATAAATAAAATAATCTGGAGCAAGCACAAGTGCTACTCCAGTTGATATAATAAATAAATAAAATAATAATATTACTTGAGATCACTGGAGCAAGCACAAGTGCTACTCCAGTTGAACTAATAAATAAAATAATCTGGAGCAAGCACAAGTGCTACTCCAGTTGATATAATAAATAAATAAAATAATAATATTACTTGAGATCACTGGAGCAAGCACAAGTGCTACTCCAGTTGATATAATAAATAAATAAAATAATAATATTACTTGAGATCACTGGAGCAAGCACAAGTGCTACTCCAGTTGATATAATATAATCTATATACATATTGTATTATAAAACAAAGTCGCTTTCTCTGTCTGTAAGTTTAAATCTTTAAAACTACGCAACGTATTTTGATGCGGTTTTTTTTAATAGATAGAGTGATTGAAGAGGAAGGTTTATATTTATAATAACATCCATTAAATAGTGGAGAAATTGTGTTATTTTCACTATACATATACCTTTATGCCTATCTTTAAAATTAATGTAGTTGGCATAGTGTTATAATTCATGGAAAAAGCATTTAATGTCACTAAAATATTCCAGCTTCTCATTATTTACACATCAAAGTTTCTTCAAATGTGATTTTAGATTTTTTTTCTTTGTCTGATTATTACTATCAAGAAATTATAAAGTCATGTCTGGAAGACGTCGTCGTTCGAACATAGGTCGTAGTACAGTGAATGCCGAAAGAGTACGTTCAGCAAGAGATGAAGAATCGTCAACGGAACGTGAGGCTCGCCTCAGTCAGATTCGGGATAAATAGAGAGCTGAGAGAGAGAGAGAGAGTCATCAGCACGAGTTACTAATTCATGGGTAAATAAAGAAAATTCTGTCATGAATTACGTTCCTTCGATTTCTTACAAGGACGATCGTATAGTATCAATAGGTACTATGTCAGTAGTGTGTGAACATTGCTTGGCATTGAAATTCAAGGACGAATCGAAAGGCATGTGTTGCTTACAAGGAAAAGTCAAATTAGAAGAAATTCTTCCTCCACCTGAACCACTTCACTCTCTTCTTACGGGTGATCATCTATATATATAAAAATGCACTCACCCCGCAAAACTCGAGAACGGCTGGACCAGTTTAAATGATTTGGTTTTTTTTGTTGTACTCATGGAGTTATAGTCAGGTTCTTTGCTACATTTGGATCCGGTAGGTAGCACTGTTGTCCAGATATAGATAGTTTTATGTCATTTTTAAATTTTTTTTTATTTGGTGCAAAATATACTGAACCGATTTTTTTTTAAAGAACAAATGATTCTTAAAGATGAGGTTATAATAAATACAATATTAAAATATATTGTAAATTATTAATTACACATTTTACAACAAAGCTTTTTATAAGAAACACCCAATTAACGCATAGGGGGTGTAGCAACGCACGCCGGTTAACGCTAGTAAATAAATAAAATAATAAAATAATAATATAATAAATAAATAATTTATTATTCTGCTGTCCACTGACCAATGATCATTGTTCTATAACATTTGCTAAAGGATAAAGGGACATTGAAACTTATATTAAGAGGTGCGTCCGTATTCAAACATGATATTACATATTATATTAACTTCTTTGCCATAGTCTTTTGCAATGATTACAACATATTTTTATGACCAGCATTATCCTTTCATTCTTTGAAAATATATTGGAGTTTTGCTAATTTCAAACCTCTTTTGAATACAACAAATCTAGTGAACTCAGGAGCCAACAACTGGGGAAAAGCAACTTTTCTTTCCTGATATAGTTTCTAGATTATTCGCTCCATTACCGATTAACATGCAGAAAACCATCAGAAATTTTTTATTCGGGTGCGTCACAGCAATGTAGTGAGGAGGTATCTGCTAATGTGGAAAGAGCTCAGGAGAATGAACTTGTAACGCATAATCGTAATCGTGTTGCCCGTGCCTTCAATGTAGGAGATAGGGTGTTGATTAAATCAAACCGTCGCCTGGGGAACAAGTTAACTCGATTATAGTATAGTGGAGGAGGATTTGGGTTCCACCGTTAAAGTTAATGGCAGGGTAATACATAATAATAATCTGAGGTAGTTTTAATTTTGTTGAGAGAATAATTTCTTTTTGGATTCGCTTATTTTGGCACAGGTTGGAGTTATTTCAACTGTCACAAAGATGAAATTTTTGGCAATGATTTTTTGTTTTTAATGTTAATTTTTAAAAAAAGGAAAAGAAGGTTTGTGAGGTCCGTGGACGTCCCTCTTTAAGAGGGGGAGGAGTTATGGTTCAAAGACCTTTCAAACGGCACTTGCATGTGCCGTCGAATTATGTAATGATCCTGTTGGTGCAGGTTCATTGCCCTTTTGTTACATAACTAGATAAAAGCTTTTACAGATAAGATTAATACTGTAAAAGCTATTATCTAAAGCTTTGCAACGGCACTTGCATGTGCCTTAAAAGTATTTAAGGAGTCTTGTTAGTTATAGTTAGTTTGCCAATTAGTGTCATCACTGGAGCAAGCACAAGTGCTACTCCAGCTGATCTTTAATATAATAATTAATAAATAAATTAATAATAAATTAAATTAATTATTACTTTAAATCCCTGGAGCAAGCGCAAGTGCTACTCCAGTTGATTATAATTTTTTTTTTTTTTTTGTTGTTCCCGATTGGATATGTACTATTGTTTTCCTTCATCTTATATCTTAAATATAAAAGAAATCACTAAGTACATTTTTAACAATAAGAGGGGAAAAGGCAGTGGACAATATCGAACATTTTCGAATTGTCTCTTGAATAATGATACTGGGTGTCTTAGGCCTCATTTTTGAGAGCTACTTGCGGCAGGCCAACAACCGCAAGATGCCTCTCAGCGCCACCCGTAACCTAAGTTAGGTCAGATCGACTGGTCTGCTTCGTTTTAAGCGTCTACGTCTAAACAATTCGTGAGATGGAAGGCCTGTTATTTCTAGATTGGTATGTCGCTCTAATGTTTTGTGGTACCTCCTGCTAGCATTAATGATTTCTTCCTGAATCATAGTTACGCCGAGGTCTTTGTGAATTTCATAGTTAGATATAAACCAGTCCGCATTAACTATTGTTCGAAGAATTTTTGATTGTTGACGCTGAATGATGTTAATGTTAGTTTTCTTGGCTGAACCCCATAATTGCATGCCGTACGTCCATATAGGCTTAATTACACTATTGTATATTACCAATTTCCCATTGGTTGTTAACTTAGATCTACTGTTAAGGGTATAGCTGCTTAAATTTTAATATGAGTTGATCTCTCTTTTTTTGGATATGATGTTTCCACGTCAGTTTACTATCAATATGCATGCCCAGGTACTTTGCCACATTGCTTAATGGAATGTCAGTACCTTTTATTTTTAATTGTCTTGGCTGATAAGCTGTCCCTGTTGTGTATATCACTTGCGTCGTTTTTAGTTCATTCACTTTTATTTTCCATTTATCAAACCAATTGCAAGCTTTGTCAAGAATATTCTGCAGCTTAGTTGTTGCTACAACTAAATTTTTATGGGAGTACATTAGTACTGTATCGTCAGCGAAGGTAGCCACCATTGCCGAGCTATCTCCTGGAGTTGGGATGTCTGATGTGTATAAAGTATACAACATAGGACCAAGCACGCTTCCTTGAGGGACTCCCGCTCTTATCTGTCTTAGCGTAGAAGATTCATCCTTACATTTAACGTAGAAATAGCGAGAGTCAAGGTAGCTTTTAATGATTTTAAATAGATCAGTTGGAAATACGGTGCTAATTTCACTCAGTAGGCCGTCGTGCCAGACTTTGTCGAAGGCCTTTTCTATGTCCAGAAAAACATCAACACAGAACTTTTTTTCATCAAGGTCCTTTAAAATTTTGTGAGTTACTCTGTGGACTTGCTGAATTGTGGAGTGACTTTGTCTAAACCCGAATTGGTGGTCAGGTATGATTCTGTTCACGTCCAGTATTGGTTGTATTCGTTCAAGAAGGAGACGTTCAAATACTTTAGAAAGTAAGGGCTGATTGGTCTGTACGAGGACGGCTTGGTTGGATCTTTGCCCAGTTTGGGTATGGCTATTATTTCAGCAACCTTCCATAAAGATGGGTAGTGCTTTAGTCTTAATATCGCATTGAACAAATTCCTAATAAATACGATTGCCTTCGCAGGGAGCTCTTTGAGTAACTTTCCAGTTATTTGGTCATAACCTGGCGTTTTTCTCTGACTAGTGCGCTTTTCAATACAGCGCCTAACTTCATTGGTTGAAATCATTGTGGAGATGGAGTCCTGTTGTACAAATTGGTGTTACTATTAGATTGATTGGTAGTAAAAGCCCTTTCATAATAGTCTGCCAGTAGTGAAGCTTTGTCATAGTTGGTTCTAGCCCAAGTCCCATCCGATTTTAAAAGTGGCGGCCGGTGGAAGGTGCGATTTGTGAAGTGCTTAACAGCCTTCCATAATGAGTAGTTAGTAGTTACGATAACACCCAGCCGCATGATTATTTAATTATTTCACTTTACCTTTCTTTTCCAACCACTGTGCAATAAAATGCATACTTATTCTTTCCCAACCAATGTGTAAATAAAATGCACATTTAATTCCCCGAATTCCAATAAAATCTAGATCACAAATGTGAACGATCGTTCACATGTGTTTGACTTCCGGTCATTGCGACATTTTACAGACATATGAACACTTAGCACATTTAAATTTCACTTTAATTCGCATAAGCAACTTTGGCTTATTCAACAATTCAATATAATTTGTAATAACCATGTCACAATTGTGAAACCTAAATTTCATTGGAATTCAACCAATTCAAACATAATTATAAGTACATGAAAATGTTAATTTTAAGTTAGTTAATAAACTCAATAAAACGAATAAAGACGTAGCACTAGCTACAATATTGTGGATAAAAAAAACAAAAGTTTTTTAAACTAAAAAGGAAACATAAGTCTCCTTTTAAAAAAAAAAGATAAAAAAAATAAACAGAAGTTTATGAGCACGCCGAAGTTAGAAAACAGCGGTATAATACTTGTGGTTCTGGTAGTGATTGTGGCGCGAGGAAAGATCTACCTATTGGGCATTTCAAAGAAACATCCACAATTGATGGAGAATGTTTCGTGTTGGATTTTCAGGTGGTTTCTGTTAGATGCCTTGATGTAAACTTGGTTATAGGTGAAGAACTTTGTGAACATGCGGAACTAGAATACCAGCTTTGCATCACCAGCCACAGCAGAGAATATTAAAGAAATTGGAGAAGTCTTCTGATCAAGATGAACAAGGACTACAACGGCTGGTGGTCGATAGTAATAGGAAGTTCTGGTGGCGAATATGAAGAAAGTTCTTGAGGAACAGGAAGTAGAAATAGTCACATTGAAAGAGCAATTGGCTATACGCTCGGCTGAATACGGTCGTCTGGCCGCACAATATGATCCATTCAAATTGCAAAATCCATTGGCATCTGGACATGCCTTTATATATGCTAAACAAACGTAATACACTGCAATTAAAATTAACGAATACACTGCGACAAATGGAGTCCATAAAGGAACACACAAGCTATCTTGAGGGTGCTGGTGCATTCTGTGATACATCAATAACAGCAACGACAACAGCTTTTACCGATAGTCCTTACAAGGAGACAGTGGCTATATTCAACGATGAACGCAACGATTTGTATGCAAAGGCAAAACACATATTTTGAAGCTGCAGAACGAAAACAAGAAGACATATAATATACGACGTAAAGCAGCAAAACAATATGATGTCGGCGATTTGGTTGTCAAGGTCAAATGTAACAACGCCTATGATGTGCAAAAAGTAGGCAACAGTGAGGGTCCGAGAAACATGCGCCGAGTACATGAAGTCATGGCCCATCGGCACAAAAGACAATGATGACGATGAAGCATTAGAGTCGAATGCTTAGTCAGAATGGCCGAATGTGGGAGTAAATGATCAACACCGTAGACAACGACAACGTAAAGCAACAGTGACGATAGCGACAACAAGAAACAAAAGTAACAACGACACAAGCAACAGGATCGAGCAAGGGCTACAGCGATGACGTGCAGGTAGCAGTCAGTTGATATTAGACGAGGGAGCAACAACGAACTGTGTAAGCTCAAAACGACAAAAGACAAACGGTCAATAAATAACTACGCGACTTGACTAATTTGCATTTTGTTAATATTATAAACAGAAACATTTTACATTTACCAAACTAAAACCAATAAACTAAAATAAAACCTACAATAATAAGTCTTATATTGATTACGAGTGTAATTCAAAATTGTACAATACCAAAAATAAAAAAACAATTGTACATATATTTTCCAACTCCACACAATGTAGCAATGACCACATCTCCGAAATTGCCTTCAATGTGGCCATCAGTCCATTCCAGGGGGGAAGGAGTTACCCCTCCTGCTTCTTATCAACACCACACCACTGACTAGACTAGCGCAGTCGTTGTCCACTTGAATCAGACAATTGAGTTGAATAACTCAAACAACCTGATTCAGCAAAACTAGCATATTGAGGCAATATGCAGGAAACGACCGAGACAGTCATTGCAACATTGTCTTAGAAATAATAAGAACCCAAAATTGTAAACAAAAAGAATAAAAACCCAAAATTGTAAACATATTAATGCTAATGTAAACAATAATTGTAACGGAGCCTTGCTACAGAAAGTAAGCGTCTCCGAGGTTTCAACTATTATAAAAATTTAAATAAAGTGTAGAATATTTTTCTCACTTCACCAGAACACTTGCGTTTTTCTTGGTTTTCGATTCTACCAGTTTGCTTTTATTCTCACAACATCGTTATTCGCTTGTGTTTTAAATAAATAAAATATTATAAGTAATTAACTTGCTTTTAATTCGGGCACAGCTAGTAGTATGCAAGTTAGCATAACTGATATACCATAAAACAATAAGATGCTATACCCTACTAACTACAGCAATTGTTTAATGTCATCTCCTTTTCATCCTAATTCGTTTATGCACTAACTTTTATTGGATTCACTAAACTAAGTAATTAAGATCATTTTATCAATTCCTTTTACATTCTTATTTGTTTACAACATTCATAATCAACAGCCCACGCACGGGTGATGTACCTATCTTCAATATACATACATATTTATTTATCTATACATACAGAACCGATTTTAATAATATGTTTTTTTTTAACAACAAATGAATGGTAATGGTTTATTATGCGGCAGATAATCGAACTGAACTAAAAATTTAAAGCATGTATAGATTATATTACAATGAAAATATATAACTAGAGTATTGCAGCGTACAAAATAGTTAGTTACTCTATTGTAATACTTTATAGTGTACAATATTTTTAGTTTTTCCATCCGTAGAAAAAACAAATAGCGCCGATGGAATAAGCACATCTTCGCCTTTGAACTTTTCTATGATTATAGCTTCAATAAAATTTTGAATAATTTTTTTAACAACGAGTCTTGTTCCGTTGCACAATTTCGGCTAATTTAGATTTCGCAGCATGATTATTACAGAGCCCACCTTGAGTTGTAAATTGTGTGGCGGTAATCCTGGCAAATCCAATGAATTTATGAATTCAGTTGGATAATTCACAATTTCTTTTGGATCGGTAATAGAAGTGATCGACTTAAATGAATGCATTTGTCCATCAATTTGACTCATCGACATCCTTATTTTTTACTGCTAAAATAGCTCGTTCGCTCAACCAATCGTGGTTTTTGTAATTAGGGCCAATATTTGGAAACACTTTTGAAATTAAATCTTCTTTTGACGTTGTCAATTGACAAAGATTTTGTGGAAAACTAATGGGACCAGTAGAAGTGTCCACAGAAATTTTTCCATTTCCAATCTCTAATAATGCCTTTGAGGAAACTTATGCCGATATGTTATTTTGTAACGCCCCTCACATATTCGTTGTTAATTTAATGTTTTCAAGCAAGCATTTATTTCATCAGCAGCTGTTGATCGGGAATGACCGGCAGGGTTTGGCGAAAATCTCCGGCCAGTAGAATCATCGCGCCTTCGAAATATTTCTGATTGCTGCGCAAATTTTTTAACGTTCGATCGAGTGCCTCTAATGCTCGTTTCTAATATTTTCAAATTACTCACTCCTCCTCACTCAATCAAAGTCAACGAAATACGTGAAAGAAGAAGAAAGAAATCGGCAGAATAGATGTAAGTCTTATAGAAACACGATACAAAAAGGTTTGCAGGTTTGATTAATTGTCATTGAATGCACTTAAATACTAATAAAAGGAAAAAAAAAATAATAACACACAATTCAAGTTTGCAAAAACAATAACAAAAATTGCATACATACATTTCAAATTTCTAATATTTTCAAATTACTCACTCCCCCCACTCAACAAAAGTCAAACAAAATAAGCGAAAGAAGAAGAGAAACAAAAAGCAGCAGAACACATTTTGGTTTTTGGTACACGACTAACCCGCGACCCTCTTCTTCCCTTATTAACAAACCAAAATTGATGAATAACCTCAAACAAGAGCATAGACAAACAAAGCAAAGCAAAGACAACGAAAGACACTGTCTCTTTCTTGTCGCACTTTAAATGCACATAAAATACAGAAACGAACGAGTGCGAAAAGAGCGTACTCAGAGAGGAAAAATACAACAATAACAACAACCAAAGCTTTAAAAACCAAAAACGTAAAAATCGTTTTGTGCTTGGCCTTGCAATAGTTTTCAAAAAACTTAACACTTAAAAATATTACAATATATTAAAAGTTAAAAACTGAAAAAAATAAGTATGCCTCTCTTTTCATTTGCATCCATTTGTCATTTAAAAGAAAAAGTTACTAAAATCGGCTTAGTATAGTGTGCGCTAGAAAAAAAATGTTAAAAAATTGGTAAAAAAGTGTCTGTATCGGGTCCAACTGAAGCATAAACCATCTTGGTAAATACAAAAAAAAAAAAATGATCAAAATTGGTTCAGCCGTTTTCAATTGATGAGCATACATATATTTTTCGACATTCATTCTGCTCTTGATATACTCAATAAAAAATCTTAGACCCAAGTGGTTCTTTTGCTTAAGAAAAGATCATACTCAATAAAGAAGTTAAGACCCAAGTGATTCGTTTGCTTTAGAAATACAACTGCAACGAGTCTTTTCATTTACATGGCGATCCTGCACAAATATGTAACTTTCCTTTTGAATTATTGAATTTGAATACATGGTAATTTAGCAGTTACATGATCCTGCATAACTAATGAAAAATACATATTAAACAAAAAAAAAATGGGCCAAGTGACAGAGAGACTCGTACACGGAGGGTTCCGTACCAGATTGGGGTTTGATTTGACTGTTTCCAAAAAATATACTGCACCTATATCAGAAACTTATAGTGTCTAAATTTCATAAATAGTCCAAAAAACAAAAAAGTTTTTCTATAAAAACCTGAATTTTAATGGTGGGTTTGTATGGGAGGTACCCCTCCTAGGTTGGCCGATTTCGCTGATTCCAACAGATGTGTAACGTCTATGTCAAGAACTTATAGTGTCTAAATTTCAGTGCGATAAAACAAAAAATAAAATAGTTTTTCTAATGAAAACCTGAATTTTAATGGGGGTTTGGTTTGTATGGGAGGTACCCAGTCTAGGTGGACGATTTGCTTGATTCCAACAGAAGTACCACGCCAATATCAGAAACTTATAAATTTTAAATTTTAGTTCGATAGAACGAAAAACAAAAAAGGACGGACGGACGGAGAACGAAGTCTCTGTTATACCCAAAGGGTACCAAAAGGAACCCTAAAAACAAAACACCAACACATTAAACTCTAGAGTGGGCTACAACACCAACAAGTGGACGAAACAAACGCCGGTCCCAAGAAGATCAAGATCGAGGACTATCGTGCCCGCCAACCAGTAGCAAAAGCAACATAACGCAAGGAAGAATTGCTGACAGCAATCCCAACGGTGCAGAGGCCCAAGGAAAGAGTTGGATACCAAGCACTAATCAAACGGAAAATCGCAGTCCTGAGGAAAGCCCAAATACCACACCATGGGACAGAAGCTGCGCTATACACCAACAAATGGTACAAGTGGAAGGGGAGCTAGTAAAGCATAGACAGCAGAAAAAATTCAATGCAGAGGAGAACGTTGTAAATCAAGCAAACTATCAAAAATACGGATACGTAATCCGGGAGACGAGTTCGCTTTAAGGTTAAATATACATCTTCTTTACATAGTATAAAGCAAAGTCGAAATTTCAAGAAGTTTGAATACTGATTACTTTTAAACCACGCATCGTATTTTGATACGATTTTCACTGTTAATCAAAGAATTTTCTTAGAAAAGTTTGCATATTACTATCCTTCTATTGAATACAAGAATGATCGTGTCTTTTCAATAGGTACAAAGTCGGTTGTGTGCGAATATTGCTCTGTTGACATGGACATGGAGGGATGAGTCCAAAAATCTTTGTTGCTTACAAGGAAAAATAAAATTACTTGACATTGTTCCTCCACCTGAACCACTATACTCACTTCTTATGGGTGATCATCCTAAATGAAAAACATTCATGCGAAATATACGCCGATATAACTAACAATGCATTCCAAAAGACGTCTTCTAACAGTACGCAGGTTGTTGAACGAGATTTTATGCCTACATTTAAAATACAGAGCCAAGTATATCATTTAGCAGGAAGCTTGCTACCATATCGGTGCGACGATCACATATTTCTACAGATCTATTTTATATCAGGACATGAAACATAAGCTTCTGCGAGGTGTAACAGTATCGCGCAACCAATGCATCAAATATTGGTAAGACTTTTACAGGATTTGTTACATTCCCATAACAGAGACATACAGTCTTTCAAAACGGCTATTGAAAGCGTACCGCCAGGAACACCCAATTCTAATATCGTAATCCATGCAATTAAAGTGCCTGCTGGAGAACACATCGGCCGTTATAATGTCCCATCTACGAGTGAAGTTGCAGTGATGATAACTGAACAACAATTTGAAAGACGAGATTTTGTATTGCACAATCGTGACAATAACTTGCACAGAATATCCGAGTTGCACCGATCTTATGTCAGCTTACAGTATCCTTTGATGCTATGTCGGGGAGAAGACGGATATACTAAAAATATTACTTAAGTTGATCTAATGTGGAACAACTCTACATAAAACTGTTTCAGGCATGAACTATTATTGTTATCGAATAATGAGAAGGCATGCAAATTTTAACCTCATACTGAGGTATGGAATGTTAATGAACCAATACTTAGTCGATCAATATGCGAAAATTAAATCGGAGCGATTAGCTTACATCCGAAACAATCAAACAAAACTGAGAGCAGAAAACTACGTTCATCTTCAGGATGCTTTACAGTCGAATGAGCATAGTAACGAAATTGGAACTTCGTCTAAAAATTCCTACTGGAGATACTAACAGTGTATGTAGTATTTCAAAACAAAGCAATACTGGAAAATTGATGCGCATTTGTTCATTAATTCTTTCGGACTAAGCTACAATGTCAAGTCTTCCGTTGAAGCATTAGATAGAACATTGCGCGATTTGCGCCGCATAAACTCAGCTATGGGTGAGAGCACAATATTATTCTCTGGCGACTTTCACCAAATTTTACCGGTTGTGACAAGAGGGTCACGTGCTGATGATATAAACACTTCATTGAAAAGGTCTTACCTGTGGTCGTATGTGAATATATTAGAACTTAAAACAAATATGAGAGTTTCGTTGCCTGCATAGGTATGAAAACCGGAATTTTGCAATTTTTGCTCAAAATAAGAAATGGACGGATCCCACAAGACAATGGAAGAATTAATCTTGTGAATGAAAACATTGAGTGTTTTTCCCATGGACAGTTATATCTAGCTCTTTCGCGCATCACTTCAAGACAAAATCTGTTCGTATTGTGTAATGACAAGAAAGCTGTAAACATTGTATACAAAGACATATTGCTAACAAAATTTTGTAAAAAAATTAAATAATAAAATTTCTTGCTATACCAAAGCGATATTTTTTAAATTGCTCCCGTGCAAAGCATGGCGGGTTGCGAGTACATATACAGCTACGGTCAAAATAATAGTAGCGCTAGTTGGAAAATGAATTTGATAAAAAAAAAATGAATGAATTGGTGTTTTAATGTACCAAAAATATTTTTGTTTTTAAAGTATGATGTGTTAATGAGAAAATCATAAGGAAATAACAACAACTTTATGTCAAATGACATTAAAAAAAATTTTTTTTCCAAAAGTTCAATAAATTTGCACGGTCAAAATAATAGTAGTGCTTGGACAAATATTGAGAAAAAAATCATTTCGTTGCTTCTTTATATCAGAAAAGTTTACAAAAAGTAAATATTATTAGTTTATAACAATTTACAATAGTAACTGATCAAAATTTTTAGTCATTTCTTTTCCTACAATGGGTCGAGGCAAGCACTGTACACCTGAACGGCGTACACTCATAAAAAAATTGATTTCTGACAGAAAAACGTACAAGGAAGTTCAAAGCATGGTGATTGCTCTCATACAATGGTGCGTAATGCTATAAAATTTATATCAGGTATTGAAACACGTGGACGACCTCGCATTATGTCCGAAAGATTAGTTACCTGTGTAGTAAGATACTCAAGGCAGAACCCATTTCAATGCTCTACAAAATAAAAAAGGAATTAAATCTGAATGTAAGCGTAGAAACCATACGGAGATGCTTGAAAGAAAACAATTTAAATGCTCGGAGCCCAAGAAAAGTGCCGAATCCAAAATTGTACTTTATGGTGGACCTGGATCTCGTCAGTATGTCAGGCGGCCGCCAGAGTCTGAGTGGCAACCAAGATTCACAACAAAAACTGTAAAAGACGGAGGAGCTCGCATTATGATCTGGGCTTGTTTTTCATATGCCGGCGTGGGGCCAATATATTGGATGTGCATATAAAGCAGGAGATAATGCTGACATATGCTAGTGAAGAAATGCCACTGATTTGGGAGCTTCTGCAAGACAATGACCCTAAGCATACAAGCAAAGTTGCCAAACAGTGGTTGCAGGCCAACGGAATAAATGTACTAGAATGGCCTGCACAGTCGCCAGATCTCAACCCAATTGAGAATTTGTGGTGCGACGTGAAGAATGAAGTTGCCAAACGTCTACCCAATAATGTTCAACAGCTTTGGGAAGCAGTTAGAGATGCTTGGAGCTCCATTCCTTCCCAAACGATGTGCTGCAATTATAGCAAACAAAGGCTATGCTACTAAATACTAATTGTAGTGTAATAGTCGTAATTTTAGTTATTTTAATATTATCCGTAACATTTGTATTGGTTTGGGCAGGTGGGAGACCTACAAATGAATCACTACTATTATTTTGACCGTGCAAATTAATTGAACTTTTGAGAATAAATTTTTTTTTATTGTCATATGACATAAAGTTGTTATTATTTTCTTATGATTTTCTCATTAACACATCATACTTTAAAAAAAAAATATTTTTGGTACATTAAAACACCAATTCATTCATTTTTTTTTTATCAAATTCATTTTCCAACTAGCGCTACTATTATTTTGACCGTAGCTGTATGTATATATATATAAAAATACAATATATAAAATTTTTAATATACTTAAATAGCAAAATAGGTAAAAAACAAACATTAGTATAGTAAAATAGGTAGTATGTATATAAAAAAAAAATTTTATAGTAAAAATGGTTTAAAAAAAATTTTATTTTTCCATTATCAATAGTAATGTATAAGAAAAATGTTTAAACATGTTACAAACTATATACATACATATTAGAGAGCTGCATTGAGTGAAACAAACGGAGTTTGAGTTACTCATGTCAGAATTCAATGAGTGAGTTTTGTAACCAGTTGTGCAAGGAAACTCACATAGTAAAAAGTATAACTAAACGATCAGGTTTTTGTTATGAGTCGCACTCATAGCACCAAACTCTATTTCGTCATAAAAAGAAAAAAAGAAAGAAGAAGACATGAAGAAATGATGAATTAGCAAGTACACACACATGTTCTCATAAATGTTTGCAATGTCACGATTGGTAGTAAAACTTACATTTGTGTAATAAATTTAAAATGTACAATATAAAACTATTTAGTTAAAAAAAAATTTAAATGCAGTAGTCTTTTTCTAATCATCTACAATATACATTGATATAAAACAAAATTACGTATTGGAAGTACGCGTATAAATAGTAACAAAATTTAGTGATTTTTTTCACTTTGCAAGTAGTTATGCGAATATGTGTACATGCATCGAGACGATTACGCGGAATACAATGAAATCAAAAAGTTATGGTGTTATGTGGTCTTTAAATACGCTTCCTAAACGGTCAAAAAAATAAGAAATAGGACAAAACGAATTTATTACTTTGTATTATTTATTTTATTTTCTGAATTTTGAAACATACTACGGTACTTTACTTATACACTATAATATATACTATGTATATTATACTTATGTATAAACTAGAATATATACTTAAAAACTAGACTATAAATTTATACTTATAAACTAGATCAAATATTTACACACTATACCTATACTCGTACCACAGATTATTTTCTATGTTTGCATGTGATTCTACTTACATTTTCCGGATTTGTTGCCAAAAGACACTTCTTCTATGTAATGAGGTTTCTCGCATTCGAAAATACCCTTTCAGAAGCAACGCAGCTTGCAGGTAAATTGGATCTTGTGTAATTCCCACCATTCGATGCAATCGAAATCATCGCTACATTCCACAATAATATTTGAATACGTTTGCATTTCCGTTTCAACATTATTTAATGTATTAATTTCACGTGGTATACTTAGAAAACCAGCTAACGCCTTATTTGTTGTAGAAGCCCTTTGCTGAAGTGGTTTATTATTACGGCTACTTAAACACTTACCCATCATAACTTTATATTTTTCAAAAATTTGTTTTTTTATCTACTTTCGATATTTGTAGGAGTTTATTAGTTGGTGGAAAAAGGAAGAGGGCAAGTTTATGGTAAATGGTTAAATTTTCTAAAAGGGTGGTTTCTAAAAGGTTTCCTAGGTTTCCTTTAAATTCTATGATCGTTTTTGTATCAGTTGAATAAGAATACATATGGAATTGTCAGATGAATATTTGGTTTCTTAGTACCTTCGAGTATCTTTGAAGCGTCCTCAAATTCCGACAAAATCTTTACAAGTGAACCTATTTGGTTGAAATTTATCCCATCTATTCTAGCATTTTATTTTTTTTTCCGTAAGTATGTTCTTCACCGTATTCCATCTTAAGGGGCAATGACTTTTGAAACTGATAGACAATTTGCTGTTTTCAACAGACTTCTTGAAATATTTCACGAGTCCGCTGCATTTCATTACCAATTCGCTAATTTCCGGCACAGATTTGATGGCCTTTTCAATGATATTGTTGATCAAATGGTCAAAGCAGTTATTGTGAAGGTCTTTTTAAAACGCTGCTAGCATGTTGGATGCTCTATCCGTCACTACAATTGGTTTGTCAAGTTGCTGATCGCATCCAAATTGAAATAAAATTTGCGAGACTTTTTCTGAATATTGGAACCTTTGAAAAAAAAAAGTTTTGAGTCGGTAAAGTGAAGTAAAAACCAATTAAAATAATAATTGCCAATGCATTTTTCGTTCTCCATGGATTTTATTGATAGAAGGCGATTCTTACATGATTCCCACAGCGTAATGCATAGTACAGGATACATACGATGATTTTAGGAATTAATCAGTCTATATGTTACTGGTTATGGCGTATCCGAAGCCTTTATATTTTTTCTTCTTTGTGCATGTCTAGTTTGCCATGAATGTGAAGATGAAATCTACATTTTTGAAAATTGAATTGAACTTTATAGGAAATGTTCCCACTTTACATGAAACATTGACGGACGCACTCACAGATCACAAGAACTACTAACCTTACAATATAGACAAACAAACAGAACACTTTTAACAAACAACCACACTATTAACAATTAACAAACATAATTTTTTTTATATACTTACATTTTCACATATTATATTCGATTTCGATTTTCGTCACATTTCATTTTATAATTTTTGGATTTACCTCCCTTTGCTAAAGAAGTTTCACTTCCATACTGTGCTTATGAGGCACACTACTTTTTTTTTAAATATATCTATATTTTTGACTTACTGCACCGTTTACTACGACCAAACAACATTTAACGAGATAAAGGAGTAATATATTCATGAACAAAGCAATAAATTCATCACACAGAACGAAAAACGAATAAATGAACGAAAGCGTGAGTTTTAGCAGTGGCACACGAGTTATCTGCTAAACCAAATTTTTTTTCATGTTTCTTTTTCTTTCTTTCTTTTCACTCATCTATTCGAATTAACTCAATTTGAATGTTCGCACATCTGGTTAAATTTTTACTCAAACTCAAAAATCTGAATTTTGCTCTTTGTCACACACGAGTTTTTGAGTGTCACTCAGAGCGCCTGTTAGTTTGAGTGCGCAGAACATATATAAACAAAAAAAAAATATTATACAATAGTAACCTAATTAAAATATAAAATAATATGCACATAAAAAATTCTGTATATACACTTTAACATGACACAAGTACCCAACAAGAACAAGCAAATGGAATGATTAAAAATATTAGAAGAAATTCGTTCTCATAGGGAAGAATTTGACAAATCGTACAAATGTCTGAGTCCAAATAGAACAGAAGGTCAAGAAACAGTCAGCAAACATTTTAAAATACTTAGAGATTGTCTAGAAGATATAAAATCATAATAAACACATACTAGTTACAACTTACGGTAAATAAAAGAAGATTCGAATCAGACCAGGTGAGAATACAGCATTATTTGCAAAGTAGCTACCTATGCCCCTACTCACAACATAGTTTGCTTTTCCAGTTTGGTAGTAGAACTGTCCTTAATTACTAAGCCAAAACTAAGCGTGATCTGTCAACCAGTTTGTTTACAGCAGCTGGTTTAATCAGTCCACCTCAGTAGTTCTCGGCGAATTTTACAATGGAAAAAAATATTGAACAAAGAGTTTGTCTCAAATTTTGTATTCTGAACGAAATTTCGTGTGCCGAATCGATTCGAATGCTGGAGAAGGCTTGCAAGTCGTATAAAGCCTTTAAAGACGGTCTGGAGATCGTCGAAGACTTGCCTTGTTCCGGACAGCCATCGACCTCTGGCACTGACGATAACGTCAAAAAAGTTAAAGAAATCGTGCTCGAAAATTTTCATGTTAGTGTTTGAGAGATAGCAGTGAACACAAGACCAATCGTGAAACAGCTCGTTTAATTTTGGTCAACCATTTGGGCATGCAGCGCGTCTCCGCTCGGCTCTTTCCGATTGAGTTGAATTGTCTCCAAAAATTATATAAAAAGTTAAAAACTGAAAATAAGTAAACCATTCTTTTCATGAACATTGATTTGTCATTAAAAATAAAAATTATTAAAATCGGCCTAGTATAGTGTGCGCTAGATAAAAAATTTTAAAAATTTGGTAAAAAAAATGTCTGTATCTTGGCAATAGCATCAATACCGCGTCCAACTTTATCAAAACTGGTCTAGCCGTATAGGAGATTAAGAGTCTCAAAATTTCGTACACTCGAATTTTATAAATAAAAAATGGTCCAGGTGCGAGTCAGACTCGTTCACGGGGGGTTCCGTACCAGATTGGGGTCTGATTTGACTGATTCCAAAATATATACCGCGCCTATATCAGAAACTTATAGTGTCTAAATTTCAGTCCAATAGTCCAAAAAACAAAAAAATTTTTCTATAATGACCGAATTTTAATGGTGGGTTTGTATGGGAGGAACCCTTCCTGGGTACCCGATTTGACTGATTCCGACAGATGTGTAGCGTCTATAACAAGAACTTATAGTGTCTAAATTTCAGTTCGATAAAACAAAAAATAAAAAAGTTTTTCGAATAAGAACCTGAATTTTAATGGGGGTTTGTATGGGAGGTACCCCTCCCGGATAGAACTACACATTTTTTGAAAATTTAAATTCTCTAGCTATTGCGCTTTATGATATGACCTGAGGACGGACGGACGTACAACGAAGTCTTTGCAATAGGGTTCTTTTTAGTAACCTTTGGGTCCGGAACCCTAATAAAAAAACACATATAAGTTAATTAATAAATCAGAATGGTTGGAAATGCTAATCAGCCAAGAAATTAGTTTTAGTTTGGCTTAGAAAATTCAACAGGACGTAAAAGAGAACAGATAAGGAAAAATACATAAAGGCAAAAGCTTTATAAAGCAAAGTCGAAATTTATAGATGTTTGAATACTGAATACTTCTAAACCACGCAACGTATTTTGATATGGTTTTCGCTCTTAATTAAAGAATTTTCCTAGAAAGGTTTGCAAGTACATAAATAATTGATTCAATAATAACAATATTTCATTAATTTTCAGTCACTATACAAATACATTTTTGCAACCATTAATTTTAAAGGTAGGCATTGACCATACAAATATTTCCGCAAATGTTATATTGGTTGGCAATGATACAAATTACAACAACAGTGTCGCGCAAACAATAGATCAAAGTTTGGTAAGACTTGTTACATTCACATAACTGCTACATACAGTCTTTCAAAACTGCTATTGAGAGCATACCGCCAGGAACACCCGACTGTAATATCGTAATCCATGCAAATAAAGAGCCTTCTGGATAACACATCGGCCGTTATAATGCCCCATCTGCGAGTGAAGTTGCAGTTGTGATAGCTGGACAACAATTTGATAAACGAGATATTGAACTACACAATCGTGACGACAACTTGCACATAATATCCGAGTTGCACCGATCTTACGACAGCTTACAGTATCCTTTGATGCTATGTCAGGGAGAAGACGGATATGCTGTAAATATTAGTCAATGACAATTAACAATTCATAAGGTCAATCATTCAACGTTGTGGGATTAGACCTGAGCATTGAGTGTTTTTCCCACGGACAGTTATATGTAGCTCTTTCGCGCGTCACTTCAAGACAAAATCTGTTCGTATTGAGTAATTTTCTTTTTTGTTTGTTAAATTAGCGTCTATTTGCAATCTATCGTAAACGATATTCAGCGAATTTGATTGTGCACTCTTATTACGTTTCTATTTTAATTTTAATGATAAACTCTGAACTGCAAATCCAGTCAATGCCGCCGATTCAATCTACGAGAGTGCTGGCTGTTGTCAAGCAGGTTGGCTGCAAGATGATTGCCACTTGACACTTGACTTTCCAGCATAGAGATATATGAGTTGCTGATTCTTGCGATCTCCTCACGGATCGTGGGAGTCTGTAGATCTCTGTGAAGGATTGAGTTTCTTACACATCAGGGAGCTCCAACAAGTCTACACAGTAGTTTGGACTGAAAGCTTTGAAGGATCTCAATGTTTGAGTTGGAGGCAGAGACCCAAAGCTGTATTCCATAAGTCCACACCGGTTTAAGTATGGATTTATAGAGTAATAACCTGTCAAAAGCTTGTCGTACATCCAAAAAATCGGCTGAACAGTATGTTGGTCTTCGAAGGTGTTGAGCATTTGATGAACAAAGCGATGACACTGCTCTGGAGTTTCGTGGGATCTCCTGAAATTTGGACAATATAAGTTTCTGATGTAATGCCATCAACCATCCAAATTTCAAGATCGTGGGATTACTGGATCGTATAAATGCCATACAAACCAAAATGTTTCTTGTCAGGAGGCCCCTTTAAGTTTTCGAAAATATTTTAGTTTTAATATTTGTTGCTGATGCCCGGATAGAACTACACATTCTGTGAAAATTTCAACTCTCTAGCTATTGCGGTTTATGAGATATGACCCGAGGACGGACGGACGGACAACGAAGTCTCTGCAATAGGATCCCTTTCGGTACCCTTCGGGTCCGGAACCCTGAAAACTACAATAGTAAAAGCTAATATCATTTTAAAACATAGTATTAAAACAGAGAAATGTAGAGTGAATAAAATAGCAACCGTGAAAAAGACTATAGATTTAATAACTTTATCCTACAACATTCACGGTTTGAGAAGCAAAGTATTATATCACGAATTCTTTAATTATGTACGATCGTTTGATATATATATATTTTTTTTTTTTTTTTTTTTTTTTGATAGAAACCCCCATGCAAATGGAAAACTTTGAATACTATAAAAAGTATTTCAAAGGTTTTAGTATCTATTGTCGACCAGCGATACGCTTATGCAAGTATGAGCGTGCATGTGGAGGTATTTTATATGGAATAAAAGAGTCACTAAAAACTGCAGAAGTTAGCCATTCCTTCAAGTCTACAAAAGGATTAGATACAATAAAAATATATCGTGGAAAAACAGAAATATATCTGATAACATTGTATTTAAGCGGTAATAGATGGAACCAAAATTTAGAAATTGTGAAAGAAAATTTTAATGAATATGATATTGTGAACCCTATTGTGATGGGGGATTTATATGTTAGAATAGGTGAGCTACAAGCTGGTATTGATGACAATTTTAAACAAGAAATTATGGCTGGAAGAGTGAATAGGATTTCAAAAAACAAAAAAGGCAGGCAGTTTTGTGACTTTTATGAAAGTAATTGGTTAATAATATTAGACGGAATTACTAATAGTGATTAATCTGGGAAGTTTATATTTAAAAGTAGTGTAGGGCAGTCTGTTAATGATATTTGTGCAGTATCGCTCAACATTGTGGAATTCACCATATACCAATCATTTTGACATTAAAACTTCCTATAGGAAACAGTAGTAGATAGTACGATATTCCCAAAACTGTCGTTACGTGATTCGGGAGTAGAGGCATATAATAAAAATAGGCCAAGTGTGAGTCAGACTCATACACGGAGGGTTCCGTACCAGATTGGGGTTTGATTGGACTGATTCCAAAAAAAATACCGCATCTATATCAGAAACTTATAGTTTCTAAATTTCAGTTCAATAGTTCAAAAACAAAACAGTTTTTCTATAAGAAACTGAATTTTAATGGAGGGTTTGCATGGGAGGTACCCCTCCTAGGTGGCCGATTTCGCTGATTCCAACAGATGTATAGCGTCTATGTCAAGAATTTATAGTGTCTAAACTTCAGTTCGGTAAAACAAAAAAATAAAAAAGTTTTTTTAAGAAGAACCAGAATTTTAATGATGGCCGATTTATTTGATTCCAATAGACGTATAGCGTCTATGTCAAGAATTTATAGTGTCTAAACTTCAGTTCGATAGAACAAAAAAACAAAAAAGTTTTTCTAATAAGAACCTGAATTTTACTGGGGGTTTGTATGGGAGGTTCGTTTTGGTACCCTTTGGGTCCGGAACCCTAAAAATCTTGTAAGAAATCTAGAAAGGAGAAAAACAGAGCAAAATGAATTGGAACTTGATGATTTTATCCAGCTTATAAGGGCATCTCTTATTTTTAAAACTAAAGACAACAAGTGAGCGTCAGACTCATACACGGAGGGTTCCGTACCAGATTGGGGTTTGAATTGACTGATTCTAAAAAATATACCGCGCCTACATCAGAAACTTATAGTGTCTAAATTAAAGTTCAATAGTTCAAAAAACAAAAAAGTTTTTCTATAAGAAACTGAATTTTAATGGAGGGTTTGTACGGGAGATACCCCTGCCGGATAGAACTACACATTCTGTGAAAATTTCAATTCTCTAGCTATTGCGGTTTATGAGATATGACCCGAGGACGAACGGACGTACAACGAAGTCTCTGCAATAGGGTTCCTTTTCAAACATAGAAACTTTTCGAAGCCACCAAAAAAAAAAAAAATTATCACAAGGACGCTTGTATAGATGCACAAAACTTTCAACTTATTTTGAAAACCAAAAAACAGGACATAGTAAACGAGCTTGACACAAGCAAAAAAGAAAAGAAGATTTATAATCGAAAGAAATTATTGCCAATCATACGAACTGTACTCTTCTGTGGTCGGCAAGGAATTGCTTTAAGAGGTCATAAAGATCATGGCCCACTTTCAGCAAAAATGCCAGTAGAATATGCTGGCAACTTCAGAACCTTGCTACGATTCGCTTTGGAAAGCAACGACGTTCATTTGAAACACCATCTGGAGACAGCTAGTTAAAATGCAACGTACTTAAGTCCACGTATTCAAAATGAAATCATCGAAGCTGCAGGCAAAATCATAGTATCGAACTTGGTAAAACGTGTTAACATGTCTCGATGTTTCGTAATTATTGCTGATGATACCACGGATATTCGTGGAATTGAACAGTTATCTCTTTGTGTACGATTCGTGGAAGAGCAAAACGGAGAATATTTAATCCAAGAAGATTTCTTGCATTTTGTGGCTGTCAACGATGTAGCTGGAAAAAGACTGGCAAACACATTACCTTTCAATTTCTTGGCATTAATATTTCTTATCTGAGTGGTCAAGGTACTTTTAGAGATTTTTATGATTCAGTTTGTTTGGTGTAAACTATGATGATGTGCATTTTCACAGGTTATGACGGAGCAAGTTCAATGAAAGGACAATTTAAGGGTTGAGCAGCAGAAGTCAGAAAGATCTATCCCAATGCTATTTATCTCCACTGTGCAAATCATAGTCTTAATTTAGCTATCACACACGATTGCAATGTCACGCCCGTCAGAAATTGCATTGGTGCAATAAAGGTTGTTATCAATTTTTTCCGTCATGGTAATAAAGCTGGCCATATTTAACAAATAAAAATCAAGGAAGCTGTACCAGACGCAAAGCAAACACGTCTATTGAAGTTTTGCGAAACGCGTTGGGTGGAACATCTTGAGTCTTTGCATATATTTTCTGAAGTGTATGAAAGTATTTGTTTGGCGTTGGAAGAATGCAATCAAATAATCAACTAAGTCGAAGGAGTTCAGCCTCACGCATTGCTGGCTTCAATCAAAACGTCTGAGTTCGTTATCGCTTTAGCAGTCTTGAAGCCTGTTTTTAGCTTGACGAAAACACTGAGTCAACTCTTGCAAAAAGAAGACTGTGATTTGAGTCTATGCGTTCAATACGCCAACGATTTGCACGAATAAATTCGTGAAATGCGTAGAAATGCAGCTGATTTATTTAAAATCATCTTTGCGACTGCCACAAAAATTGCCGAAGATGGAGGCTTCGAAATAAAAGTCCCTCGAGTAGTTGGAAAACAAAAAAAAATCGTGACAACTATGAAGGAGGTCCAGAGCCATATTATCGCCGATCGGTCATGATTCCTTTCAAGTTTTATCCAACTCTGCATCGATACCTGCAAATAGCTGCAACTCTACCTGTTTCTGCTGCGCCCAGTGAACGATCATTTTCAACTCTTCGTAGGTTGAAAACTTACTTACGAAATGCCACTAGCGAGGACAGATTGAATCTCAATATTCATAGAGATGTCGAAGTCTCAAGCGAAGAAATTTTAAATATCATGGCAGCACTGCCCAGAAGAGTCGATATGGTTCTATAAGGATTTCATCCATTGTGAATGTATGCAATAAAAAAAAGAATATATTAGATAGCTGCACTATTTTCGCATCCATTTCTTAATCTTAATCCCCTGCTGACAAGTGAGGTTCGGACACAAAAAAGGAGGCATTTACGTAACAAAATAAGTCGTAAACGGCCGGAATCGTGGATTTTGCATGATGATAACGCGCCATCTCATCGGGCCACGATTATCAACGATTATAAAGTTAAAAACGCGATAAATACCATCGATCAGCCACCCTATTCACCTGACTTAGCTCCGTGTGACCTTTTCCTGTTCCCCAAACTCAAATTTCCGC
Organism: Amiota minor; assembly: GCA_037043295.1. Classification (NCBI taxonomy): domain Eukaryota; kingdom Metazoa; phylum Arthropoda; class Insecta; order Diptera; family Drosophilidae; genus Amiota; species Amiota minor. The sequence goes on from JBAMAW010000063.1 coordinate 43,719, forward strand.
TTCGGGTCTCCATAGACTCCAAATCAAACAAAATTCGCTGAGAACTACTGAGTTGGACTAGTTCAACTAGATGCTGTAAACAAACTGGCTGACAGATCGCGCTCATTTTTGGCATAGTAAATTAAGGACAGTCTTATCAACATACAAAAAAACAATCCCTAAAAAATACTTACCGCGGGCAATTTAAATGACAAATTCCGGTTATTGTCAGAAGTTATATATAAGGAACGATGTGAGAAAAGTAAGAAAGCATATTATGAAAATTTAGAGAACTAAATCAATAAAGTGAAAGATTTTAAAGCCTGGTGAAATAGAAGCCTACGAAACAAAAATTTAAATAGTGGATCTGAAATACCTGCGGAGGTATTTAAGCATCATTTTGAGAACTTCTTAAATCCATCACAATATATGGAAAGTATACAGTACGCTCACTTGTTAATATACAATGATAGTTTGGACAGAGAAATTACTGAAATCAAATTTTAGGCATCCTGAAAAAGGCAAAGGCGGGACAGAGTTCCATATGATCTCTTTAAGTGCGCAGATGTAAGATTTATAAATGAACTAGCGTTAACCGGCGTGCGTTGCTACACCCTCTATGGGTGTTTCTTATAAAAAGCTTTGTTGTAAAATGTGTAATTAATAATTTACAATATATTTTAATATTCTAAGCAACTTTAAGAATCATTTGTTCTTTTAAAAAAAATAGGTTCAGTATATTTTGCACCAAATAAAAAAAAAATTTAAAAATGGCATAAAACTATCTATATTTGGACAACAGCGCTACCTACCGGATCCAAATGTAGCAAAGAACCTGACTGTAACTCCATGAGTACAACAAAAAACCAAAAACCATCAATATTGGTCCAGCCGTTCTCGAGTTTTGCGGGGTCATACTATTTTTTGAGTGCTCTATATCTATCCCGAAGCTAACTGAGGCGAGCCTCACGTTCCGTTGACGATTCTTCATCTCTTCCTGAACGTACTCTTTTGGCATTCACTGTACTACGACCTATGCTCGAACGACGACGTCTTCCAGACATGACTTTTTAATTTCTTGATAGTAATAATCAGACTTAAATAAAAAAAATCTAAAATCACATTTGATGAAACTTTGCTGTGTAAACAATGAGAAGCTGGAATATTGTAGTGACAGTAAATGCTTTTTCCATGAATTATAACACTATGCCTACTACATTAATTTTAAAGATAGGCATATAGGTATATGTATAGTGAAAAAAAGTATTTCTGCACTATTTAATGGATGTTATTATAAATATTATAAATATAAACCTTCCTCTTCAATCACTCTATCTATTAAAAAAATCGCATCAAAATAGGTTGCGTATTTTTAAAGATTGAAGCGGTTAAAGGAAAAAAGCGACTTTGTTTTATAATATGTATAGATTAGCAAAAACTTACAAAATATTATTCAAGTTTGCGCAAATGGATAAGGCTTTTGAGACAAGTGTAATATTCCCCTTGTCCAAGAAAGGGGATAAAAGTGTAGCTCCAAATTACAGAGGAATCTCCTTTATCAACTGTATCGCAAAAATTATGATGGGTATATTAAATGAGGGGCTGGTATTGTGGTCAGAAGAAAACAATATTATAACGTAATTTCAAGCTGGTTTTAGAAAAAAAAAAACATTCAACTGTTGACAATTTATATAATTTGTCATCTATAGTTCAAGTTAAATTTCAGGAAAAAAAAATGTGCATGCCTTTTTCGTAGATTTTAAAGCAGCTTTTGACTCGGTCCCTAGACAACTACTTATATACAAATGCATATGCTTTGTATTTCAACAAAATTGAAAATTATTGAGCAAGTTATGCAAAAACCAGCTCTTTAGTATGGACGGAAGATGATATATCGGAAAAATTCTATATATCATCAGGTGTAAAACAAGGATGTTTAATGTCTCCGTTGCTTTATAGTGAGACTATATTTAAACGATTTACATGATTGGTTGGCAGGTGGAATATATATTGAAGAGTTAAATATTAGGCTTCTCTTATATGCAGATGACATAGTTACATTATCAGACAATATAGGTGTCTTGCAAAGAATGATAACACCCCTAGAATTATATTGCGACACTTAGAACATGGACGTAAACTTAGCGAAGTCAGCAATAATTATATTTAGGCGCGGGGGGAGATTGGCCAAGAATGAACTGTGGAAGTTTATAGGCGAGAATATTGAGATTAGGTCGGAAAATAATTATCTAGGGGTAATATTAACACCGCAATTAAGTTTCAAACCGCACTTAAAAAATAGGAATGTCTGGCCAAAAATAGCATAAATGCAATTTGGAAAACGTTTTTGTCCAAAACCGAAATAAGGCTAACAGCAAAATGGAAGCTATTTTTAGCGGTTACTAGAACCGTACAAACTTATGCTGCTCAAGAATGGGGATTTACTTTGTTTGAGGATGTAGATAAGTTGCAGCTTTATTTTTTAAAAAGATTTTTTCATCTACCCAATAACACACCGTCGTACTGCATATACTTGGAAACAGGTATTCCAAATGGGTAATTTATATACGCTGGATTTGTTTTTGTCATATTTAAATAAAACTTTATTTGAATATGCTGAAAATAGGCTACCGCACAAGTTGCCTAGGAAAGTAATAGACTGGCAGGTATTCTGGTTTCGTAAAGTGCAAAATCTTTTTGGTAATGTAAACGTTAGAACGCAATTGACGCTCAATAGAAACTCATGTATAAATACTATTGGGTTAGTAATAGAAAACGAGAAAAATCTTAATAGGGAAAAAATGTGAAACAAAGCATGTCAAAGTTAACGTATGTATAAAAATCTGAATCTATCTACTGGGAGAAATTATTTAAATAGCAATTTGAATACACACACAAATATGTTAATATTTAAAGCAAGAAGTGACACGTTGTACTTGAATGGGCACACTCTGCATTTTTAATGTAGTTGAAAATATCGTTCATTTTCTACGAAAATTCCCTATTCTGCAAAGAATTCGTTTCAGATGTTTTGAAAAATACAACATAAATAAAGAAGAAGTTGTCGACATATTAAACGGACACGGTTATGGTGGATGGAATAATTTGACTTTGTTTATCACTGGTGCTTTAGGTTATAGGAAACTAATTTTAAATGAATTTTCTATTTAATTATTTTTTTTATGTTTCTTATATTATTATTTTATATTTTGTAGTATGTATTCCTCCGACTGATGACCATGGAGTCAAAGTCGTATTTGTTCTTTATTTACATATATATATTTTTTTTAATGCATAGTTTATACATGCAATTTTATTTTCTTTTTATCAAAGAAAGATGTTAAGAAGAAATTATTGAAGAAATTTCATAACAACCCGATTTCCGTAGGTCATGCAGGAATACAAAGAATGTTAAGGAAAATACATCTACAATTTTACTGGAAAAATGTGATAGCTGACATATGAAAATATGTCAAAAAATATCAAAAATGTAAACTAAATAAAATAACAAGACGTACAAAACAACCAATGATTAATACACCAACACCACAAAAAGTATTTAACATTGTCTTAAATTGATTTATTGATTACGTCGCCATTGAGGGAGCATTTATGTTTGTAACTTGGTGTTAAATTGCCATATGCATGAAGTATAATATAGTGCGTTATGCATCAAAATAATATACATATTTTTAAAAATCGAATTATATTAAATAAAATGTAAATGTAAGCCCATTTTGATTTTTAATAAAGTTTTACAATGATTTCTCAGTATATAATTGACAAAACCATTAAAAAGAAGATGTAAGTGTGCTTAGCACTCACGAGCACTTCATGTGAAACATCTTTAGTTTCGGTACAGTAAACTTTTACATTTTCGTCACCGTCTTCGCATCATATTGCATTAAAATTCATGTTCAGGTTCGGTTTGCATGGGAGGTACCCCCAATGTACTGCGTCTAGTAAAAAGAAAGGACTACGGACCAAATATTGCATTATAAATGCTGTCAAACTTGGTCAGTGACGATCAATCGGTTGTTTCGCTCAATCTTCAAAACTGATTTTCCAAACTGCTAACAAAGAAATATATGATGTTTTAGTGCAGGTTAAAATTATTGTTGAGTACAAAAGGGCAAAAAAAATTAACTGCTACAATACATAAAACCAAATGGTTTTACCCACACTAAAAGCAAGACGTTCCAACTCGTTGGCATTCTACTTATAAAATGCTTCAGCAAATAATACTGGTAGAGGATGCTGTGATTATCACTGTTGGCTTACTACGTTCCGATCTGATTATGAACCAAGAAGGCTGGGAGGTAATAGAAGAAGTTTTACTATTACTGAAACCGTTTTATGGCAATGAGTATGGCAAAAAAAATTTTTTAAGGAAATTTGTTTCACGTAATTTTTATTTTATTTTTGTATATACTTATATACATTTTTCTTCACTAAAGCTGATGATACATGATTTAATTATATATAAAGAGTTTAGCAGATGCTGTCAACTGAAATATGTACATAATATGTCGTTATTGACTTAATATTTGTTTACGTGTTCAACAATATTGTTTAATTTAGTAAGGACAAACTAGGGAGAAGAAAACCTTAATATTGACTTAAATGCTAACTTAGAACTAAATAACTAGAACGACAGATTTTATGAATTTATGTATTGATGGACAGTTCGTACGCCTGCCGTTATATGATGGTAGTTTGTAATTGCGTAATAGGGTAGGTTTAATAATAGTCTTAAAAGTTTATTCTGGCATACTTGAAGTTTCTTTATATGTGTTGATGCACAACTACCCCAAATAGAAGACCCATACATTAAAATTGGACTAAAGATGATTTTAAAGATTATCAGTTTATTGGGAGTTGATAACTTTGACTTCCTATTTATTAGTGCATATAAGGTACAAATGGTTTTATTAATTTTGTTTATAATAAATCCAATATGAAAGTTAAAAGTCAGTTTCTTGTCAAAATGTATTCCTAAATAACGTATGTTATCAGCCCATTGTATGGGTGTATCATAAAGTTTTACCAATCCATCAGGAAGATAGCAAGATTTCCTTCTTTTGATAAAAAGGATGGCGTTAGTTTTGTTAGGATTAACTTTAATTTTCCATTTGTGATAGTATGCCTCTAATTCGTGCAGATAACTTTGCAAGGCAATTTTAATGTCACTATATAGTAGACCAGCACTATACACAGCTGCAGCGTCAGCAAATAATGAAAGCACACAATTGGTTACTTGTGGGATATCATGTGTATAGATACTGAGTAGCATTGGTCCTAAAACAGAGCCCTGTGGGACGCCGGCACTTATGTGTCGCTGCGAAGATTGAGTACCATCCAAATCAATGTAAAAGAGGCTATCGGTTAAGAAATTATGTATTATTTTAATAAGGTATGTGGGTGTTCCAATAACCCGTTATTTGTATACTAATCCATCATGCCAGACAGTGTCGAATGCGGCTTCAATGTCTAACATAACTAGTCCCCTGGATTTCTTGTTTCGAATCCTCAATAAAATTCTTAAGTTTTAGGGATGGAGATAAGGAGTTGAGTCCAGCTCTGAAGCCATATTGTACAGTGGGCAGTATGTTGTGCGTTTCTAAATAACTGACCAGGCGAGTTTTGATTACTTGTTCAAGAATTTTAGACAAAACGCATAGCAGACTGATGGGCCTATAGCTTTAAAATCTATCGGCAGGTTTGCTTGGCTTGGCAATTGGTACTATTTTGGCTGCCTTCCACTGACATGGAAAATAATTCGCTTGAAGACAATGATTAAATAGATCTACTAGATAATTAATAGCCTTACTTTTTCAGCAAATATTGCGTATTCCATCAATTCCCGGAGATTTTCTTGTTTGGAGAGATTTAATTATGCAAATAATTTCAGTTTGAGACACATTACTAATTTCTGGATTACTATTGTGGTTTGCGGCAACAGATTTCATGGATACATTAACATGGTCTGTCGTTTCTGAGTTTGAGTAAGAAGATGTTAGTTTCTGTTTCTGTTCAAAGACATCTGCAAGAATATTTGCTTTCTCTTTTCCAGAAACGAAAGCTGCATCAGTATAGTAAGGGCAAGGTATAAATTGTTTTTTTCTTTTTAATTGCTTTGGTTGTATTCCAAAACGGTTTACTGCATTTGTATGTATGTGGGATCTTTGGGGAACAATAAGTTGAATTTTCCTAGGTTTGAAATTTCATTTAGAATATTGCCCCAGCAATTAGCTCGAGTACAGTTCCAAGCACTATGACGAGAGTTAAAGTCACCGCAAACTAAAAAGTTTGTATAAGTTTTTTATGTGGTTTCGGTTCCCAGATAAATTGCATGAAGTAGTAAGACATTTAGCAGTGTGGCCAGCAAAGTATGCAGAATAAATTTTTAAGCCAGTATTGGTATTAGTTTTTATTTGTATGCCCACATTTTCAATAACATGAGTTTTGATACAAGAAATTTATTCATGTACTAATTTATTGCTAGCAACAATAGCAACACCACCACCTCTACTTTCCGTCCTATCGCGTCTGTAAACAGTATAGTGGGGTATGTTAAATTGGTCAAATGGTGTAAGCCATGTTTCACTTATAAAAGCTATATGGATTAGATTTTCTTCTAAGAACTTAATAAGTTCTACACGTTTGTGTCTCACGGCACGGGCATTCCCATAATATTTAAAGTATCAAGAGAGCTATTCGTTTGTGTACATACACTTAATTGCTAACTGAGAGATGGATTGGAATTGCTCTCCCTTGCTGGAGCAACTATTTAGTTTTGTAATAAGTTCAGACAATAATGAGCTTATCTCTTCAATTGAAAAAAGTTCAGGTTCCTTTGCATTAAGGTTATTCAAAGTGACAGTATTTGTGAGTGCATTACTATAGCTACCATAGTTGGTTTGATGTACTCCGCTAGTTTGATCTGACGAAAAGAGTGGACTTTTAGACTTACTTTCTAAGAGAACATTTGAAACGGTACTTTTTGTTGTGTTCTTGTATACTTCCAGGTTGCTTCTTCTAGTTCGTGCCGACTAACGCTTTGAAAGCAAATTTATATAGGAAAGGCGGCATGGACAAGTCAATTCGGTAGAAGAATGATTTCCCTTACAGTAGGCACATTTTTTGTTGCTCTAAAAATTGCATTTAGTACAATTACTCTTGCACACTACTAATGATGAATATGACAATAAAATCCATAAAATAACAATGCTTGGTAACAAAACTGTGACTGGCGTTCGGAAAGTGGATAAATATTTAAACGAAGTACTTAGATCGCAAAAAAAGAATCCAGATCATTAAATCTGATTCTTCTCCGTGTACAATAAGAGGATTGGCAAGAGTTTTGTCGTCGTAGGATTTTCTCTGGGTCATAGTAGTGTAATCGATAATCCTTCATCATATTTCACTCAGTCATTATCACCACCTTTAGCCATCTGGACATTGTCACCCCTACCTCTTCCGTAACAAAATTGCAGGTGGAGACTAAGCTAACCATTGTATGTGGTCTGATGCCCCTAGTGGACATTTTTTATAGTTAAGTAAGACATATATCGGAATAGAGAATGCCCAATTTTGCCATCAATTCATTATGTACCCCTAAAATATCAACAGAGATATGCAGTCCTCTATACGTAGGTTTAAAAAATTCTAACCTCAAGTTGTGTTGGAGAAATTTAGTGCTAGTGATGCGAATTTAAGTCATTATTGCAGACCATCAACATGGGTTAAGGAAGGGACACAACAGTACCTCGGCCCTGAGCGACATTGCCAATCGATTCAACCATACGAGGCCTTTTGAAAGGACAGTTGTGGTGCGTTCAGATCTGGCGAAAGATTTTAGTTCAAGATCTAAGTATATGAAAGCACACTAATTGACTACATCAAATGCTGGCTAAAAAATTCGCGTTTATGATAGAAAAGTATTCTTTTTTTCAATCTTGATATGGGCGTCCTCAAGGGGGCGTATTATCCCCAATACTTTATATCTATTATAGGTCCAAGATGCTATGATCACCTTTTGTTTTTTCTTTCTTCTCTTTTTTGTCGATGTTTATTTGTATATAAGTATAATAGTGGATGTGGACAAAATATACGGACTTATAATGAAAGACTATTTCAAGGTAGTGTCTGACTGTAGTCGCAACCTGTGGTCGTAACGATGGAACTAGACATTTCCCACCCGAAAATTGTTGGTTTAGCGTTTGACGGCCTGTTCACATTTTGTACACACGCGCATAACATCTTCAATCATGGGAAAGCGAGGATAAAATTGCTTAAGGCCTTTGTAGGCACTTGCTAGAGAATGCATCAGGAAGCTACTTCTTTCTTATATTGCATATATTATCATATACCCCAACTACAACACTTTTATGGGCGTAGACATGAGGCGATACAAGAATGACATAGCCTTTTTATTCAAAACTCTAGTCGTTATAAGTCGAGTAGTGATAATTTACACGGTAGATCAGGTGTTATGGTACTCTCAACCAACAATCGCGCTCAGCATGGTGATTGTTCCCCACTGTTCATTTTTTGAACTGACTAAATAAACCGACTCCCGACCGGAATTATGGATACAACCGGTAGAGGTTGCTTCCTTTTCAATGTTTCGTATTTATGCAGTTCTCTACTCTCTATTTAATTCTACTACCATCACGTAAATATAATAGAATTGATTTTTTTATTTCACCCTTTATACATCTATTTTATTCCTCCTGCTGCACTCATATCCCGTTTCTCCCTTACTATTCCCATCCTTATATGGAGACCCATTTCTTGTACAACAACAACAATCAAAAATTCTCAAGAATCTTCAAACGGATATAAGAGAAGGAAGGAACCAATAACTATATTTGTATAAAAGCAAAAAAATAAAAAAATTGAGTATAGTTCTCGTTATTTTATATTCTCACGATACACATATTGCAGAGTTCGCAAATAAATGGCAAAATTTTCATTAGGTTGTCAAGAAAAAGAAATATAAAGGGATGAAAAAGACTTTGTGATTTATTTTTCGTTTTTAAATATTTGTGGCGAACCTTGCCATTTATTTCTATTTTTTTTTATGGCAAGGTACGCCACAAACCGATGAAAAGTGATATTTATTCTAACCCAGTAGTATGCTCGGTGGCAATAGTCCCCTTTTCAGTAGTTATTCTCTAGTCCCTTTTCTTATCAACTTGGGACTAGCCACGAAGGAGACAGAAGCGAGCGAGAGGTGTTTACTGTTTACAAAGTGAAAAAAATTTTGTGAGACACGCGTATCATTATTTGTGCCGGCATCATAAAGACAATAAAGTGAGGTGAGTGGTGTATTGTTAATATTTATTGTTTATTCTTTTAATTTGTACTATTACTTTCTTAGGAACCTGTGGAAAGCGAATTAAATTAAATTTGATTTTTTATCAGTGCCATTATTATGCAAAGTGAAGAAAAATATTTTATAGAGTGAATTTTTAAATTGCTTTTCTGAGCCGAAGGCCATAGCAGCCAGTGCTCCCCACCTTTTCGTTATGTTAAGTTTTTACAATTTAAATAACTATAATAATAAATAAATAAATATTTCTATATGTATTTCATAATTTCTAACTGTCTAGCATCAACAACAAACTGCAAACAACGAAAAATAACAATTAATATCGGTGCGCCATTTAAATAGGCAAGTAAAACAAGGAAAAAATTAAATTTAGTCCATTTCATACAATTAATGTAAATTTCTTTTTTTCATAATTTCTCGCAAAGACCTGCTTCCAACTCTGGAAAAGCGTCTGCACAAGAAGCAGGCTCTCAAAAGAAAGCTGAACAAGGAAACAGGAAAAAAGCGGTGGAAAAAAAAATTGTTTTTTATAATATTAAGTTTTTAATTTCAATTTTAAATTGAGGAGCTTCAAATTTCAGAACTAGACCCAATGGAACTAGCGCAGAACTAGTCTCTTTAGGAGCGGCCCAGCGCTATTCCCAAGGTAAGCGAGTGGTGGCGATTGACCCCTTCGTAGGACTTCCCTGTGTAAAATTCGCCGCTCATTTGCATGTAAAAGAGATAGGAATGGAACTGCTAGTGTGCCCCTTTACTACTTGGGTGTAATCATATTTATTTTTTCCTACATGAAGTGGAGGAAGGGGAACCCTTCCTTTCCTTTCAATAACTCAGATAACTCACGTCACACAACAACAATAAGAGTCCTTTTTGCTTGCACCTTTATTTTTTCGGGCTCTAATTGCGAATTATTTTGTGTGAGATTGAGTAAAAGATTATTTTTTAAATATATTTTGCGACTTATATTTTTAAACCACAATCGTATCGGCCGGCCAATTGAAAAATAAATGAAAAGGTCTGTGAGAAACCGAAAACAAAATATGAAAATTAAGTGAAAAGGTGAGTGAGAAACGGAAAAAAATTGAATATTTTTCGTTTTTCACTGAACGTTCCATTTTGAAAATAAATGATAAGAGTTATTTGCGAACTCTGTCATATTGTCTTAATAAAAAAAACCTTTGTTTCAAGTCTTGATATTTCCTGTTTTAGTTCAGCGACTGTTTGACTTTGCTCAGCAAATTTTATTTTAACATTCATCAGTTCATCTTTCATTCGAGATTCCAAGTCCGAGTATCTAAAAGTAAATAAAAAGACATTTAATTTAATGTCATCAAAAAATTATTTTTTAAAGAAAGAAGTTTTTTTATATTCAAAATTGTTCGGAAAGTAATTTTTTTATAATTGGTGTGCATTACTGCGCCCTCACCTTATTCGTTCGTTAGTTTTCAGAATTTTAGCATTAAAAAGAAATAAAAAAAACATTTCACATGTGCTACTATTTTAATTTTTGAAAGCATAATATGGTTTTTTAGAGAATTCTTACCACCTTTCTATACTCTTCACGAGAGTGAATAGTATTATAAGTTTGTCATGAAGTTTGTAACAGGCAGATGGAGACAAAAGAGACCACATGTCCGTCTGTCCGTCTGTATGTATGCAAACTAGTACCTCAGTTTTTGAGCTAGAGAGTTGTAATTTACCACGAACCTTTCTCTTTACCATACGCAGTACATTTGTCGGAACCAGCCGAATCGGACCACTAAGGGGGGTACCTCCCATACAAACCTTCCATTTAAATTCATGTTCAGCTAGGGAGGATACTTCCCCATACAAATCCCGTGAAGAGTATTTCATCATCGGCATAGTCGAAGATAATGTTCTTACTAAATAGTTATAAAAGCCTTTTTATGTCATAAAAAATACGTGGGTAGCTCAATAATTCCTAAAAAAAATAATAAACAAAGAAATAAAAATATTTTTGCGTAATTTTCATTTCATTTTTTAATTTAATATCCTTTTAACACGATACATTTACTCCAGCATTTTTCCAATTGTTGTATCCATTCCAAATACTAGATTTTCTCAAGGTCCTCAAAGTGGCGTTTGTTTCAGTAATGACCTCTTCATTCGACCCAAATTTTTTTACGTCGAGCCATTTCTGCAAGTTTGGAAACAGGAAATAGTTGCTAAATTTGGAGAATACGCTTCATGGGGTAGTAGTTCGTACATTATTATGTGAATTTTTTCCATGGTGACTACACACGTATTTTATCATGGTGGAAAATCACATCAATCTTCACCAAATGCAGTCGTTTTTGCTAAAATCAGTGTCGAATCTGTTTAACAGCTCTGAATGATATTCGTCGGTGATTGTTTCGATTCGATGTGAATTACCGCGTATAAACTGTCGCTACGTCTTGTTGGCCAACAGACCCACTTTGGCTTTTTTTTGTGCACGTTCACCAGGAAAATTCCACTGGTTGACTTTTCCTTGGTCTCTGGTGTATTATGATGGATCAAAGCTTCGTCCACGGTGCAAAAACTTGTTCGAATTGCGGTTGAACATCGCCGAAAACACCTTTGAAATGGTGTTTATTGATCTACTGACGTACTAAGGTTGTGACTGTCATCATTGTGGACATGTGCCGCAATGACAGCTACATACAATACAAATTCTTTGATCCATTTTTTTTGGAGTAGGCAAAAATCGAAGACGAGCCAAAACACGTGCAAGCAAAACAGCTATCAAAAATAAACTAAACATTCAAAATGGCCGATCTTGATACATAGTGAGGGACATGAGTCCTAACATAACGCCATAAATAAAAACAAAAGTCGAACATTTTTAAACAGACCTCGTACACAAAATGCAAACATGCCAACTTTTATAAATGATATAATTAAACCTTGTCATTGAAGTAATCACTTTCTATGCATTTTAAAACAAATTTAAAGCATCACAGCTTTATTATCAACAGTTAAATTTTTTTTAATACATCAGTTAATTAAAGGCAACTTAAAATTTTCGAAAATTTTAAAACTTTAATGCAATTAGGTTGGCTTTCCTAATATGGAGTGTTTTTGCTAGTTTCGTTCGTTTTACTTTGAAGCATAAGAGATTTGTGTAAAATGCAAATTTATACTTAAAAACAACTGATATGCTTAATTCTATTTAAATGCATGTTACCGTGGAAAACAATATTTTACAATTGTTGGTACTTTGTTTTCTTTATTAACTTCAGATAGAAATTAGTAGAACTTAACCAAATCTTCTCAATAAACACGGAAGATTTCAAATCAACTAAAAACGAAATCTGTGACACGGTGGATTGCAAATGGGTTGCAATTAAAGTAAAAGAGAAATCCATGGCACGGCTGATTAAATAAAACAACGATAGAAATTAAACTATGTATGAACTAAAAAAAAAAAATAAAAAAATTAAAACCAAAAAAATTAAAACATACAGTTTAAAAATATCAGAGACACCATAAAGATTTCAAATCAACTAAAAACGAAATCTGTGGCACGGTGGATTGCAAATGGGTTGCAGTTAAGGCAAAAGAGTAATCCATGGCACGGCTGATTAAATAAAACAACAATAGAACTTAAACTATGTATGAACTAAAAAAAATAAAAAAATTGAAACCAAAAAATTGAAAACACGCAGTTTCAAAATATCAATGAGACACCATGTCAATCAGTTGCACTGATACCGTACAAAACCGCATATTGGGTCATATAAAAAGTCTCCGCGGCTTTTTGCCACTAGATGGCGTTGGTTTCCTTAGACACTAATCTGATTGTGTGTAACGAACACGTGGTTGAAAGCTGACATTTCAGGCTACGTTTTTTTGTGGACAGCTGAGTAATTCGTTGCTCGTGTTAAAAGTTATACGGGCCTCTTGCGCCCGTATTGGCGTCTTTGCCATTACCTCAATCAAGCGGTAGTGCAACTCTGAATGTTGATTTGGATAGCCCATTTTAAAAACCAATATTTTATGTACGACGATTCCATTATAATATTTTTTTTAGTTAAAAATCAACCCCATAACTGTTATTTGCGGTCCCAGTTAATAACACAAAGTCACTTTCTTGATAAAGAATAGGAAACAGAATGATAGACATCATTAAATACTCACCTATGTTGTTGCTCACGTGCTTTATTTGACATTTCTTTTTCATGCGTTACAGCTAATTCAAGTTCTTCTCTTAATTTCTTATTCTCTTCGTCTTGACGACGTAATTGATTTGTTGAGACTTGTACTTGCGTCTCCAATTCCATGACCTTTAAGCGTAATTCTTTTAATTCGGTTAATGTTTCCATTTCACGTATACGTGTTGTCATTAATTCTTCTTCAAGCTTTTGTGTATGTTCATTTGATTTAGAATTTTCAAAGAAATTTGTTAATAATTTTTTAGGTGTTGAATCAACTGATGCCGTATTATGTTCGTTGCGGTTCTCTTGCAATTGACGTTGCCACTGTGTACTTAACTCTTGTACACGTTGTTTGAGGTCCTTAAGTGAGAGTGAAGCTTCAGCTTCACGTAATTTACTTGCAATTAATTCATCTTGTAAATGGGCTACAGAATTATCTGGTGTTGTTTCACGTAATGTTTTCTTATCCTCTTCGAGTTCTTCAATTCTTGATTTATAATTGCGTATTTGATCCTCACTTTCGGCAAGACTTTGACGCACCTTAACAAGTTCTTCAAGTAGACATGAGACCATTTCATCACGTTGCTTTAAAGCTTCTTCTTTCATAGAAAGTTCATCAATAGATGACTGTCGTGAATTATTCTAGATAAATTTAAAATAAAAGTATTTATTAATTGAAGAAAATCTAATAAAAAAGAATTACAGAAAGAAAGTAGGGAAAATAGATAATTATTAATTTTACGAAAACTATATTAAAATTTTTTCATCTCTTCACGCACCCCTAAGTAATGCATACATAAATATTTCATTATTGATTTGACTTATGCTTATGGTAGAGTCTGTATTCCATACAGCATTCCAACATTGAGACCGTAATATTTAGTGGATTTTCTTCGATTTTAAATTTGTATGGTTAGTGAATAAGGATCAGACTCTTATACTATCCAAATTTAATATCGAAAAAAAAAAGTTTTTCTAATGAGAACATGAATTTAAATCTGGGTTTGTTTGAGAGCTATACAATCCAGTAAATCTAAGGTCTTGAAATTTACATGGTTAATGCACTTATAGTGAATCGGAATTTGGGTTTGTATGGGAGTTACCCCTCCTAGTAATCCGATTCGCCTGCTTCCGACAAAAGTACAGCGTCTGATAAAAAGAAAAGTATGTATATGCAAAATTACAGCTCTAAATATTATATTTCACAAAAAAATTAATACAGATTCTGTTTGGTCTTGTCTCAATGCATAACATGACAAACTTTAATCCATTTTTTGCAATAGTTAAAAATCGAAGACGAGTCAAAACACATGCAAGCAAAACAGAATAGAACATAGCCCGCGTAAATTTATAAAAAAAATAAATGTATCAGCAATAAAAAAAAAAAATTTAAAAAAAACATGTAGAGCTTAGGCTTGAAGGCTAATGCCCTATTTTTTAAATAATTAGGTACACTAGGGGCACTACGAAAGTTTTGCAATGGGAAGTATATATGCTTTGCTTGGATTCAAAAATAGCTTTATTGTTTCTCAAACTATTCTCCATGAAGATCAATACAATTTTTGCATACGATTAAACCAAACTTCGAAGCACTTTATGCACTCCGGTTAAGGTATCTCCAAACATGCTTTTTACTTGGTTATTTGAGCCGACGTGTGAGAACTCGCATTGTCATGGTGAATAATGATCCGACGTCAACCATTTTTTCTTCATTTCAGCAAAACCTTCTGGCAAACAGATGGTCGTGTACCACTCAGAATTGACTGTTTTAAGTTCCACTAGTAGCACGGTTGCAATATCTCCGGTTATTCCAAAAAAACAGGCCACCACTTGCTTCGTGGGCGAACAACTTCCGTTGGATGGTCATCCTAGTGATACACCACACATACGGACGATTGCTGTTTACTTTCCGGCTCATACGCATAGATCCATGATTCGTCACCTGTAACAATATAAATATGTCTTTTGTAGCACCACGATCGTATTTTTTAAGCATTCTTTGCTTCAATCGACGCGAGCCTATTTTGAGCGATTGTCAAACTATGTGGGATTTAGGGCGAATCTAGTTTTCTCACAGCTAAGTGTTCATGCAATATTGTATGTTTTGCGGTGGAATGAATGCCCACAGTTGCCTCCATGGCACGGTATGTCACATGCCGATCTTCCCTTATTAGTTTACGCACAGCGTCGATGTTTTCCGGCGTAATAGCTGTTTTGGTCGACTTTCACAAAATTCTTCCTGAGCGTCCACGATTGAAATCCATAAACCAGCGATATACGGTAACCTTATGTGGTTCTTCATCACAAAAAGCCGAATGAAGTCTTTCCGCACTATCTTGCCAAGTTTATCCACTTCGAAAATCTTAAAATATCTTCGCATGATTATGTTCACAATGTAAATAAATTTTCTTCTCGTTAACAAAAAGTAAACAAATAGCGCCGCTATGACAAAACATTCTAAATACAAATATGCTAAAAAATGCCAAACTTCACGTTGGAAATGTCAGATCGTGGAAGCTTTCGATAGTATTGCCAGATTATAAAACTTTTATAATGCCTCTCGTTGTATTATACTGGGTGTGTGAAAAAGTCATATAGGTTTTTTCCAATGGCTTTAGTCTCAATTTTAAATGAGTGACGGCCGAACATATTAAACACATAGGTCTATCGATAAGAAATTGATCGATATTTGATAACATTTTTAAAAGTGACTACTGATCAACCATGGAATGTTAATGTGACCATTTTCGGTATATTTTGTGTTTTTATTTCCGAAAAAGGAAGAATGCAACTCAATCTAAAAAACAGTGTGTGACGTATACGGAGATTTTTAGCTTAAAGATGCTGCACGCACTAGTCGGCCATTGTAGGCTAATACTAAATCAAGGCAATGATTGATGAAAATCGACTTTGTTAAACACAAGGTATTGCAGAAACGAATCACATAGAACAGTAGAAAGACACATTAAAAAACTTTGCTGGAATCGCGCAGGTATAGTCCACTTTGAGCTGCCACAGAATGAAACGAAATGGAACCATTTTTGAAGCGAATCATTACGGGCAATGGAAAATGGATTGAATACGAGAATATCCGATGCAAGCGATCATGGTCAAAAGTCGGTGAGCTTCCACAAAGGACTTCAAAGCTTGGATTGACGGCAAACGAGGTTATGTTGAGTGTTTGGTGGGATTGAAAGGCAATTGTCTATTATGAGCTGCTAGAACGTGACGAAACGGTCAATTCGGTCCTCTACTGTGCACAACTCGACCATTTGAATGAAGCAATCAAGAAAGAGCGATCAGAATTGGCCATCAAAAAGGGAGTTTCATCATGACAATGATGAAACTTTTTATATGACCCAATACATTTAAATAAATAATTGTTATTGTCTCTTCTATTTTCTCCCGGGTGTATGCTTTTATGCTCGTATCCAACTCAATGGACTGATTTAATAATCGGAAAGAGAGTTACATCTTTCCGATTGTTTATTCCCTTTATTAAGAAGGGTGGCTAAGCCTTGTTCTAGGTTGTGGATCTGTGTTCTCAGGAACTCTTTGTTGACAGCATCTTTTTCATGAATCGGCATAGAAACATTTTTAGTCCGTTTGCCTTGTACATCAATGTTTTTTTTTTATCACTATCCACATACAATCTAAAAAATTTGGATCCATTTCTCTTTAAGTTATCTGAAGACTGATGTCCAAATTTGTCACTAATATTTTAGGATTCAATAAGCTTTAAATATATCATGTCTCATATACTTATATACATATATAAGATGTTGTAGTCCTGGTTGGTGTGTCCAGCCCTGATTCGATGACAGTTGAGAGCGGCAGCATAGGGCGATAGTTCAGCCTTGGTGATTAACATTAATTTTAATAATCAAGTCGCTATAGTTGTTAACTTTTGAATAAACTTTAGGATTATATTATATTAGGTTACATAATTAAGCAATGAAAAAATTGCCCGATCGAAGAGCCGCTGAAAATCATTTTTCGCTGATAAACCACAGAACTTCTATACCGATGGAGTTATGAAGCTACCCGGAAAATGGCACAAGGTCATAAATAATAATGGCCAATATGTACTTAAATGAAATTGATTTTGAATAAAAAAAATTTTTGTCAAAAATGTACCAAAAAACCGCGAAGACTTTTTATATGATATTACTCGTATAAGTTTGTCATGTAGTTTGTAACAGGCAGAAGGAGACATCAGAGACTGCAATAAGTATATATTGTATGTAAGATTAGAAACGTTTATTAATATTGAGTTATTCGCTGTTTTTCTCACTCACTGCTTTTCTCTTTCACTGCTTCTTCATTCACTGCTCCCATTGCTATTCGCTGCTCCTTCTGTTAGTGTTAACACTGCTGCTATTACTGCTGATAACCGATAGCTCAGCTGAATATCACTATCAGTAGTCCCGATAATCCTCATCGATCACCAGCTTACCGTACCTCGTTGCATTCGGTCATTCTGATTTAGCCAGCAGCATCTGATGACCACGGACTTTCACTATCTACCACATATCGGCATAGTCTCATGTTATAGCAACCCATCTTGTGGCCATACTGACTTTTACGTTTTCACTCACTGTGTCTGCTGAATGTCGGTTTTTGCGCATTGCCGCATCTGTTGCCTTTCTTCGTCAAAATTGTCACACATCTCTTCTTCGAGCAACTGCACCATCTCATCTTCAGCGTTGTTTCTTATTTTCATACCAAAAATAAGTTCGAACGGTGACCTCTTCGTTGATACGTTGATGGATAACAATTTAATTGTGATTTGACGTTGGATGCTTGATACAACATACATGTACACATGTTGGACAGGAAAAGTAGTACCGTGTCTAGGTGCTTTTAAGTTAAGGTGAATGTGTAAGTATGTGTTTGAAACTTTTTTTTTTGGGATCAATGAAATGAGTGCACCAGTGACTTTAACATCAACTTTGCTGCAGACGATGCCGAACCACTCATTCATAATTAACTTGCCAATGACCACAAGTCGACCCATTCCAACAACAAACTCCAAAAGTACAATTGATGCGGTCTTTTCGAAGTTTCTGGATTAAGAATCAATAATGTATATATCATATTTTAGCTATCATCGACCAATAATCGCTTATATTAAAAATATTGAAATTTTGTACTGAAATTTTGCATCAAACTTTTATTTCATTCATTTAGTAACATAGTCAACGTGTTTCACATCAAAAGCTCGTGAGTGTTAGGCACTCACATACATTTTTCATTTTTATAAGGGTTCCGGACCCAAAGGGTACCAAAGAGAACCATATTGCAGAGACTTCGTTGTCTATTCGTCCGTCCGCTTGTCCTTCCGTCCTCGGGCCATATCTAAGAAACGGCAATAGCTAAAAAGAAGAAAAAGTTTTCACAGAATATGTAGTTCTACCCGGGCATCAGCGCCAAATATTAAAACTTAAATATTTCCGAAAACTTAAAGAAGTCCCCATACAAGAAACATTTTGGTTTGTATGGCAGCTATACGATCTAGTAATCTAGATATATTGTCGTAATTTCAGTTTGATCGGACTACTTTGGAGGGTACCTCCCATACAAACACCCATTAAAATTCAGGTTCTTAATAGAAAAACTTTTTTGTTTTTCGGACTATTGAACTGAAATTTAGAAACTAAAAGTTTTTGATATAGGCGCTGCGCATTTATTGGAATCAGTCAAATCGGCCAACTAGGAGCGGTACCTCCCATACAAACCAACCATTAAAATTCAGGTCTTATCGAAAACTTTTTTGTTTTTTGGACTATTGAACTGAAATTTAGATACTATAAGATTCTGATATAGGCGCGGTACATTTTTTTTTCAAACCCCAATCTGGTACGGAACCCTCTGTGTACGAGTCTGGCTCGCACTTGGCCCATGTGATTACCTGTTTCTTTTTTTCTATATTTATAATCATCCAAATTGCATTGTGATCACTGTCATAATCGAGAGTTTTAGGACAGTTAACCGTATAATTTTCTCTAGCAATCTTTATTCTGACACCTGCTAAGCATATATCTAAATACGATTCCGAACGTGAAAATGAGGGTTCAGAAGACACGTGAAGTTCATATTTAAATAGAGTGGCACTAGAAGCTAACCAATTTTTATGCAAATTTATGATTGTTTGTCAAATTTCTTCACTCAATGTGTTCACAGTTGATGTCTCCAGCTAAAAGATAGTAATGATTTGGTAAATGCAATTTCAGAGATTTAAACAGTTGACTTAATTCGTTCTGAAAAGGCTTATTGTTATTTCCACTTGGATAATAAACAGACATTATACAATATATAAAAAGTTAATGTCTTTCATTAGCATTTTCGTAGTGCACGTATCCAGATATTGCAATAAATCAATAAAATATATGTTCATAGAAGCCGGTCTTCCCTCCTTCCACCAACGGATTGATGTTGCGAAGATTCGTCTAATTCCAAAATTTATTTTAAACTACAACAAAAGACTGTGCGATACAGTTAAAACATTTTTTAATTATCTGCGTAATTTCCGACGCACATCACCAATGGATTTACTTAAGGTTCCTGATACATTCAAACTGAACGATTTCCTCGACGGACGCTTGAGCGGTTTTCGCTCATTGTAAAACTTGAAACACTCTCAAAAAAGAACTCATCTTCAGAAGTATATAGAACTTTTTTCAATGATGTATACCACGATCCAACTCATAACTCAACGACATTTTTATATACTGTTGGTTCAAAAACTACAGAAGCAACCTCTTTTGCTGCTGTAGACTAACTGTAAATAACACTATTTAAGCTGGTTTAATGCAAAACTTCTGCTCAACTTTGACTGCAGAGGCCTCTGCGGTCCATCATCCAGTGCATTTTGCTACCATCACGTGATCTTAAGCATTGTAAAAATTTTCAGCAAGTTCTATATGCACATTGTCACATATGTAAAGAATGAAATTAATAAGCATATGATAGTGTTATGCACTTTAAAATCGGACCGAGTCAAGAAACAAAAAACATGAAAGCTCAATTAAAGCTTAATGCGCTTAATGCTATTGAAAGCTTTAAGTGAGCGAGACCTAACATATTATAACTTAACTAAGAAGCAAAAACAAACAAACAAAAAAAAAAACGAAAACATAAACCAAAAAAACCAGCGTTCCTAAACATACCGCCCCACCTGAACAATTGTTCAGCACAATGGTAATACGGCAAGCTTTGCAACTGGGCGTTTAAGAATTCCTTGGGCAGTTTTAAGTCACACAACTCGAACCTTGTTGTCGTCACCTGGAAACACTTCTTCAACACGTTCAATTACCCATCGGGATGGTTGTAGGTTCGGTTGTTTCAAAACAACATTTTATATTTGGTGAATCAGTTTGCCATTTTGTCCGCTGTTGTAGAGAAGTAAGGTATTCCATGCGCCAACTTTTCCAAAAACCTTGTACTTTCACTTGTATCTGTTTCCAGCGCAGCAGTCGATTTGGATTCGTGTCTAATAACAATGGCTCGGGTATAGTAGAGTAGGCTTCTCCAATCAAAAAATGTGCAGGGGTCAGCGGGTCCAATTGATCGTCTCCAGTGTCGCAGAAGGGCCGAGAGTTCAACACAGCACTGATTTGCGTTAGAAGTATTTGATATTCTTCAAATGTCAATACGTTACTGTCAACAATGCGACGAAGGTGTAATTTTATAGATTTCACACCAGCTTCCCAAATACCACCCAAAATTTGGTGTAGAAGGTGGTATGAAGCGCCATGTAATACCTTCGGTTGATATTATATTTGCAATGTGTTCATCCTTTGCCTGCTTTAATGCCAGCTGTTGAAACTCATTTAGTGCTCTCTTACTGCCATGGAATGTGGTGCCGTTGAGGAATAAATATCAGTCGGTTTTCCACGAATACTGCTGAAACAGTGAAGCGCAGCAATAAATGTATTAGTCGATAAATCACTCACCAATTCGATGTGAATAGCTCTAGTTGATAAGCACACAAAAATTGCAAAATATGCCTTGCTGTGTTTTGGATTTCGTCTCTTTTAAAGTAAATGGACCCGCATAGTCAAGGCCGCAATGAAGAAAAGCTCGGTGTGGTTGAACTCGTGGTGAAGGCAAGTTGGCCATAACTGGTACGCCTGAATCTTGCCTCAACATGAAGCATTTTTTACATCGGTGAACAACACTTCGAATAATATTCCGCGCGCCGAGAATCCAATACTGTTGGCGCGTGAACACAAATGTAGACTCTACTCCATAATGAAGATGGACTTCATGAATATGTCGAATAAGAAGCAGTGATATAGGTGATGTCTTTGGCAGAATAATTGGGTGCTTAATATCAACGTTGACAAAAGAGTGCTGAGTGCAACCACCCACACGCAATAGTCCTAAGTCAACAATAAACGGTAGTAATCTTATTAGTTTAGACTTAGTGTTCAATTGATGGCCCTCTATCAACGATTTATAATCTGATGCGAATTCTGTTTTTTGAACAATACGTTGAATTGAGGATCTGGCCATTTTCTGTTCACATGATATTTAAAATGACGATTGTTGCGCATAGCTATGGCATTTGCGACAGATGTTACTAAAACGCAGACTACGGTTCTTATCAGTCGAGTCCAAGACGATAGTCTCTCAATCAGTTCCACAAACCCGTTTGTTTCCGGGATTGCGATGTGTACATATTCCCTTTTCGTTTCCCTCAAAATAGAAGCGTCTAAAGGGTTTACTCGGTCTAATTTCGATTTAGGCCAAAAGTGTTGTGATTGTGATAGCCAGCGAGGTCCTGACCACCAAAGATCATGTGTTATAAGATTTGATGCAGAAAGTCCGCGTAAGGCACAATCTGCCGGGTTATCTTGCGAGCGCACGTGATGCCAAACATTTCTGGCGCAAGTGTCAAGAATCTCAGCCGTTCTGTTGCAAACAAAAGTTGTCCATTTCCTCGGTGGAGAAGCTAGCCAATGAAGCACGATCTCTGAATCTGTCCAACAATGAATCCCGGAGATGGGTATGGTAAAGGCTGATTTGACGAGATTCAGCAATCTTGTTGCCAATACTGCAGCGTTTAATTCCAGCCGTGGGATCGATATGGGTTTCAAAGGGGCCACTCGTGTACGTGAAGCAAGTAATCTGACAATATATCCATCGTCCGTTGAAATTCGGCTATATACAACCGCAACGCAGGCAATTGCTGATTCGTCAGCGAAAGTGTAGAACAAGCAATGTATCGCGGAACACGAATCTTTGCCAACTGAGGTAGGTCTTGCATGTAGATATGCCACCGAGTACATAAAGCTTCAGGAAGTTCGTCGTCCCAATTTAGAGTTTCCTAAATATTCCAGGTTTCCTAAAATATTGCATTAAGCTGGGTTATAGTTGGAGAAACAATTCCCAATGGATCAAGAATGTTCGAAAATTCTGAAAGTATGATTCGTTTAGTTGGTGCTTTGTTAAAGGATAAATCATTGAATTTTAAAAATAATTCGTCGGTGGCTGGGTTTCAATTTAACCCAAGTATTTTTTGCAATTCAGCGTCAGATATATTATTAATATCTACTGGATTATGTTCACGAGCATCCACTGGCAAGGAGTCTAGCAACGGCCAGCAATTTGAACACCATTTCCTCAAATTGAAGTTTGCTTTCGACAGTAAATCTATTATTTCATCTTTAAGTTCAATGAGTTCTTCTATTAAATTGCAACCAGTAGCGTTGTCATCAACGTATGAGTCGTTAGCCAAAACCTTTGCTGCTGCTTTATGACTGTCTTTGTAATCATGTGCAAGTTGTTGCAGAACACGAACTGCTAGGAATGGTGATGGGGATAAACCATAAGTCACTGTCATCAAGCGATAATGCTGCAGCCGTAAGTGTTCGTCTGGTCGCCAAACAATGCGCTGGAAGTTGGTATGAATTGGAGCAATTTTGATTCCTCTGAATATTTTCTCGATGTCGGTCGTGAAAACGAATCGATGTTGTCGAAAACGTATTGTCACACCAAACAAGTCTCTCTAAATAGGTGGGCCAATGTGTAGTCGGTCGTTAAGTGAATATCCTGATTCGTCTTTGCAGGAACCATCAAATACCACGCGGCATTTGGTTGAGTTGCTGTCATTCTTAAATACTGCGTGATGTGCCAAATAGAAGCATTCTGAATCATCAATATCCACTTCGTTGTGAGGTATTAGTTGCATGTGTCCGAGTTTTAAGTATTCTTTCATAAATTTTACGTATTGTTGTTTAACATTTGGATCTCTGTTAAATCTTCGTTCTAGACTGTAAAATCTTTGAGTTCCTTGCTTTAACGTAGCATCAATAGGCACGGTCTTGTCTTTAAATGGATATTGCAAAATATACGTACCTGCTTTATCTCTGGTGTGAGTATTAATAAAGTGACTTTCAGCAGGTTCTGACGCATTGATTGTCGTAGCGTTCGGTTGAACAGATTCCATCTCCATAAAGGTGCGTATCAAGGAATTTTAAAAATGAACAATTTGTATATTATACAAAAACATTATCGCCGACATCTGACACTAACTACTCATTATGGAAGGCTGCTAAGCACTTCACAAATCGCACCTTCCACCAGCCACCACTTTTAAAATCGGATGGGACATGGGCTAGAACCAACTATGACAAAGCTTCACTACTGGCAGACTATTATGAAAGGGCTTTTACTACCAATCAATCTAATAGTAACACCAATTTGTACAACAGGACTCTATCTCCACAATACTGTACAAAAATTATTTCAACCAATGAAGTTAGGCACTGTATTGAAAAGCGCACTAGTCAGAGAAAAACGCCAGGTTATGACCAAATAACTGGAAAGATACTCAAAGAGCTCCCTGCGAAGGCAATCGTATTTATTAGGAAGTTGTTCAATGCGATATTAAGACTAAAGCACTACCCATCTTTATGGAAGGTTGCTATAATAATAGCCATACCCAAATTGGGCACAGATCCAACCAAAGCGTCCTCGTACAGACCAATCAGCCTATTGCCCTTACTTTCTAAAGTATTTGAACGTCTCCTACTTGACCGAATACAAATAATACTAGACGTGAACAAAATCGTACCTGACCACCAATTCGGGTTTAGACAAAGTCACTCCACAATTCAGCAAGTCCACAGAGTAACTCACAAAATCTTAAAGGACCTTGATGAAAAAAGTTTTGTGTTGGTGTTTTTCTGGACATAGAAAAGGCCTTCGACAAAGTCTGGCAGGACGGCCTACTTAGTAAAATTAGGACCGTATTTCCAACCTATCTATTTGAAATCATTAAAAGCTACCTTCCGCGAAAGGAAATATCCCGAGCATCACGTACCTGCATTTTCTCGGCAACAAACTCCTTTTGAAAAGTGTAATGTGGCGATGGTAACGCAAGTGCCATTGGAACTTGGGGTCATGCAAAAATTCCTCACAAGGTTAACGACCAACAAAACAGACAAACTCTTCCAAATAAGGAAAGAGCAAAAGGAAAGTATTTCCAAAAAGTTGTTGTTCGTGAGGCAGCATGTGCCAAAGGAATTTGTACGTAAACCAAGATGTCTGAAAGAATTGGCCCATTGGAAAGCGACTGAATTCAGGCAATTCTTGCTTTACACTGGGATTTTCGCATTGAAGGGAGAAGTTCATGACGACGTGTATTACGAGTTCCTCTTACTGCATTACCCTTACAGACTTCTGTGCAACTCGAAGCAACGTACAACAAATTTGGAAACATCGCAATCGATGTTGAAGCTGTTCGTGGAAAATTTATCACTCATTTTTGGAGAAAGCAGTTTGTCGTACAACGTACATAATTTGTTGCATGTTTCTGAATCAGTGGCGCAAGTGGGAGACCCGGTGGCAGGCTCCAGAAAATGGGTTCAAAAATTACCTGCAGTTGATGATAAAGTCAATTAGGAAACCTTCGAAAATTCTAGAACAGATCCATACGTGTAGTGTCGAAGAAAGATTTATTCTTCCCGCGAAGCAACAGTTCCCAATAATTTCGAGCAACGAATGCATTTTTGAAGACTTCTTTCTAAGCACGAAAGGGTCTGATAAATATTGCTAAATTCAAAACAACACCCAGAATCATTTAAGCAGGATCAGGGAGGAGCTATTGTAGGTAAACGTTTCTCTAATATAAGAAACTTCTACTGAGAACCATTTCAATCAATGGGTGTGGGCATTTGTTTGGTAGATGTGGAACCCGATAGTTGCGAAAAAACATTAATAATTGTTGAGAGTAACGCTTTCGGAATACTGTATGAAAGTATAATTTTGCTAACCCCTATGCTTCATTTTTATTAATTGTACTATCACAATTTCCACTATGCGTCCAACACAGGAAAACCAAAAAAAAAAGAGGA
The DNA here is from genome assembly GCA_037043295.1 of Amiota minor. NCBI lineage: Eukaryota > Metazoa > Arthropoda > Insecta > Diptera > Drosophilidae > Amiota > Amiota minor. Next base: position 69,554 of record JBAMAW010000063.1, read on the forward strand.
AAAACAGGCAGAAATGAAGCGTGCAGAATTCACAGTGGCGCAGCAAGGTAAGGCCCTATGCACGGATGTGCAGAAATCTGTGGTATTGTCATTAATATTTTAGGAGATGAAGTGGCAGTGGCAAGAGCAGTAGGAAAAATGGAGAATTTCAAAAAAGAAATCGAGGCGCTTCGCATGGAGCAGCACCTCGTTTTGGAGGTGGTGTCGGATCTGAATGCAAATACTGATGATCCATAGGGGAGATTCAACGTTGCTTCAACACTTCCCACTAACGTCTGAGGATGGACTATGAAAAATAAATGCGGAAATAACACCAGGAAATAGGAGTAACTACTTAAGATGTGGTTTTCTTAATACATTCAATTTGATTTATATGTTTCTCAACTCCTACATGTAGACCAATGTCATGAAGAATTTATTGGACCCTGGAGGCGTTATGAGAAATTTGCAACGTGTATTCGGTGACAGCATTATACAATTGTACAACATAAAAGGCGTCCAAGATAAAAACAGACTGGAAAACTTCGAAGGCTTCTTTTCTGCACTTATAGGTAGGTGCGCCCTACAAACATACAACCAAGTTGTACAATTCATTTCAAAATAACTTTTTATTCCAGACGCAATTCCAAAAAATGCTTCTGATCCGCCTCGCGAAGAGCTGCTCCGTAAAGCTCTCCATCTCCAGAAGAAGCGCCTCCACAAGAAGCGGACACTCAAAAGGAAACGCAAGGAGGTAGACGATGGACGTGAGGGGAAACATGTTTTTTTTTCTTTTTGGTTTCGTACAATAATTAGATTAATTTCTCAAAGTTCCTAGGAATAAAATGTAATATGAATATAAAATCTTTTTAATTTCAATTTTAAATTGAGGAGCTTCAAATTTAAGAACCAAAGGGACCCATGCCGCGCTAGGCCCAAAGGGACCCATGCCGCGCTAGTCCCAAAGGGACCGGCGCAGCGTCGGTCCCAAAGGGTGCGGCACAGCGTTGGTCCCAAAGGGTGCGGCACAGCGTCGGTCCCAAGGTAATCGAGCGGTGGCGATTGACCTCTTCGTAGGACTTGCCTGTGTAAAATTCGTTGCTCATTTACATGTAAAAGAGATGAGAGTGGGACTGCTGGCGTGAAAAAGGGAATATACCCCCTATACTACAGGGTTTTTACCCCCTGAGCCGAAAGATGTTTACACATCAAAAATTTAAGTAGTGCACCTTACACTCATAAGCACAATATGGAAGTGAAACTTCTTTAGCGAAGGGAGGTAATTCCAAAAATAAAAAATTAAATGTGACGAAATTCAAAATGATTTGTTGCTTCAGAGATGTAGTGGGGAGACGCTTAAAACAATGCGCATTGTCTTGTGCGGGATCGTCTGCAGCGTAGAGAATAAATGCTTATGCATGAGTAAGAGAGAGATAAAAAAAGTTTTTCTGATTGTGCTTACTTTACGAAAGCCGAATGACTGAAATATAAAATAACTCTTTTGTATTGAAGCAATATAACACTACCATATTATGTAATATTGCTTGATTTACTACTTTAGAAGTTTCACTTCCATATTGTATTTGCCTAAATAGCTCCAATATAATAATAACATCGTCAAATTTTGATTTTCGTCACATTTCATTTTCATATTTTTTTTGGATTTACAACCTTTCCCTAAGGAGTTTTACTTCAAAAATTATTTCAATTGACTGAATAATTGGTTATTATTCTAGGAAAAATGTAATCTTAAAAGTTATTATACGTCATTATTTTTTAAGATGATAATTTTCCTGCTCTAAATTGTCCATTTCGTCCAGTGTGCGATGTCAACATACCAAGCTTTAATTGCGCCATTATATATAAGCGACCGAATGTTCGAACAGGAGTAGTAGCAATATATGATAGCCAATATGATACTGCAAATATGTATATTTACACCGAACATGGAAATGACTGCTTTGCAGTCTTAATCATGTATATCTAAAGTGAAACCAGGTGACCATATTTGCATTGCGAAGTGTGAAACGGTAAATATCATTATTTCGGATATCTATATCGTTTGATTTATATTTATATATACAGGTGCTGAATCTCTAGGTAGAGGCGAAATAAAAATATATCGCAAATATCAGCGTAGCCTTAGTAATAGGGTTCCGTTTAGTACCCTTTGGGTCCGGAACTCTAAAAACGAACAATATCGGCGTTCTTTTTGTTTCAAAAATACATCTCAACGCACTCTCGCACTTTAAAACGTTAATATGTGCCCGTTTATAGAAATCATATGAGTGACAGAGCACGTGGTGGTGCAATATTAACAACAAACACTGAAGCTTCACCGAAGAAGCGCCTTCACACTCGATTGAATCCAGTCTGTCATTGTAAAAATACACTGCTCGTTGACATAATATTAGCGGCTGTGCATGTACCTCCAAGAAATATAGTCTCAAAAGCAATATTTCAACAGGTTTTGAGTGGTCTTGGTTGTAAAGTCTTTGTTTCTTGTGACTTCAAACCATATTCAATAACCGTTTAGATTTCAAGACCCCCAAGATACTGGATCGTAAAACTCTCACACAAATCTTTCGGCCTCAGTGTTGAAATACTCTATGTGTACTGACTATACTCTAAACATAAGTGAAATCAATAATCAAATATTTCTGAATGATCTATCATAGAGCGTAGGTAAAAACGTTCTCTAGGAGGTGCGTGAAGAGTATATCAACTTCAGCATAGGCGAAGTTAAACTTCTTTTTACTTGCTTTATTTTAATTTAAAGAAAAGTGCAGCTGATAGACATCGATTGTTGAGGAAATCATATAGAGAACATGTTCCATCAATAAAAACATGTGAGTAATGGTTCCAGGGTTTTAAAAGTAGGGTACCAAAATCTTCAAGAGCGAGCACTCCAAAGCGCTCATTAGTGAAAACGTTCATAAATTAAGATTTCTTATTTTTGCTCGTATTCATATACCTTCTGAAAATAAAGTACTCGGAATTTGTCATATAATTGCCCGCGTTAAGTATTGTTGAGTTTTTTTTTCTGTAGTTCTCGGCGAATTTTGTTTGATGGAGTCTATGCAGTCATGCCGGGTTCCTGAAGTGGCAATTTTAGTTTGGTGAATGCGGGCAATTTAAATGACAAATTCCGGGTACTTTCTTGTCTTAAGGTATATCCATGTTTCGTCACCTATCACGATTTTATACACGTCTTTTGAAGCACCACGGTTGAACTTTTTAACCATTTCCTTAAACCAATCGACGCGAGCCTTTTTTTGAGCTACTGATAAATTATCGGGTATCCAACGACTGCAAATTATTTTACAACTAAGTGTTCATACAAAATCGAATGTTTTGAAAAGGAAGTGATGTGCATGGATGCTTCTTTCTCACGATATGTGACATGATGATCTTGCATTATCAGTTCATGTATCGATCTTTTGTGGCACAACAACCGATTTTAGACGCCCTTCACGGAATTCGTCGGCGACCAAACTACCACGATTGAATTCACAATACCAGCGATATACTGGGGGTTTTGATGGTGCTTTATATCAATACAAAGAACTGAGTTCATCGACACATTCTTGTTGAGATAATCCACGTCAAAAGATGTGAAAAATTATCCAACGAACACCTTCTCTTGAAATTTCCATTTTTTGGCCAAATTGATTTGCTTAACTCACTGTAAACGAAA